>ML823948.1:26103-38860 GCA_009831015.1 Picea engelmannii
TTAACCTTAAATCATCACAAAGAATCTATACAAGGAATATTTGGATTACAAGTGAAATATGGGAATTATTATGATTATTGGTGCACCATGTATGGATCTTGGGTTTACATTTATGTTTTGGGGATGAAAACTAGGTAATTGTGCTCCATTAATTTCCTCTAAGGCTCACAGGACATGCATAGGGACAAAACTAGCAAAAACGAATTGGTGACCTACAAGTTGGATATAAGAACAATTTGATGTTTGACATGAAATTGATGGGTCACATAGGATAGGGAATGAATTATGTATGAAAAATAAAGACTTATATCCTAAGAGGTACTCATAGGGATCATGGGTCGTATATAGGTCCCTAAATGACCAAAAAATGCCTTATAGAGGGAATATTTTCCCTATCATAATAATTTTTATAGTTGGAAAAACATTGATAGCTCTTGTTTCGCGGGTTATCATTTAGATACAAAAGTTAAAGAGATATTCAATAATAGTTTCTATTAGCACTAGAAGTCACCTCCAGATTGCATTGGAGGTAAGCCCGGTACCCATCAGAGTTGTTTGGTGGATGTTGGTTTTATATGAGTGGAGGTCAATGAAAAAAACTTAATATATGAATGATGTTCAACACAGAACTGGAAAAGAAATGCACGGGGAAGTGAGGGCCACAACTAACTTAAGTCAGTGAATTGAGTTTAAGTGTGAGCAAAGGGAAGACTTAGTAAGAAAGGTGGACAAGACTGCTATGGGCATCAAGCCTTCAAGCAACTTGGAGAAGAAAAACTCAGACTCAAGATCACTCTTAAGCTCAATCTTTAGACACTGAAACATGTCCAAAAAACACAGTCACAACATCACAATGATCAAACCTACATCACCATGCAGCTACAACAACTCCACTGGATCCTCCACGCCCGAGCCATTCAATGTAAGAGGGGAAAATATCACAAGGAAGACGACTAAAACTGGTCACGATACCGCTGCAATCAAACCTACATTACAACAACATAACAACCCTCAACTGGATCCTCCATGCCCAAGTGTTTTAGCACAGTTTTTACAAAGAGATGAAAAGAGGATGACTTCTATTAATCTGAAAGTATTAAATTCGATACATAACCAGAGAATAGTTCTGGCATCAAAACATTACAAAATAGGGAGCTCTGCTCAACCAGTTGACCTTAACAAAATATAAAAACTACTTATTTATACTCAGAAGAGACCCTGACTATCAGGAGTGTGATATGATCACTACATTCAAAGCATTGCGTTCGAGAAGTATTCTATTAGACTATGCATGTATCCCTCCGTCAGACGCAAGCTTAGATCAGAATGGTCTTTGCAGGGAAATCTGTCCACAAGGGTACCACAGGCTGACGGTTCAGTCCCCATGGCTGGACCTTCCATGCCTTCCAATTACTGAGTGAGTCGAGGTTTCAACCACCATTCCTTTCATTTATTAACTAAACCCTCGAGATCGAGACAAGGCTTAGTGCCTAGGGGGCGGCCACGCGCTGCTTGAACTGAGTGCCACATGTCACTGCCAAATAGGTGCCTAGTGTCATGACCGAAGAGTGCACCACGTGTCCATACTGATGACTACCACGTATCCTCTTAAAACAACAACTGAGATCTCCTTCGGGTCTCTGGGCTCCGAAAAACTGAAAACTCAAACTTATTTCTCCTTGAAGCAAAACATTTGGAGTTAAGGATCTGATGATGTGTGGCCTCTAGAGATTGGTGGCCGAGATCCCTACGTGGCTCCAGAATTAAAGGAAATCAAATCTCAAAATCACCCTCTTCCATGCGATTTTACTCGGAGTTATAGATCTAGTGACACACATCCTCTTCAATCAATGACTATGTTCCTGTTTTGGGACTTTGACACCTTCAACCAGATCAACAACCCTTTTGCTTCCTTCTCGATTAATGATCGAGAGCTACTTCGGGTCTTCAAGATTTTCCCCCCTTTGTTTTCCTCCAGAGCTCTAGATATGGCGTCGCGTGTCCATTTGAATTGGATGGCTGAGACTTACTCTGGGCCTTCGGGCTTCGAGTGTTTTGAAAGTGAAACATGAAAAACCCTGCGGAGGAAAAACCACTGAAGCGAAGGATCTGCTGCCATGTTCTTTGACACTTTGGGACTTTGGGCACTTCGAGCCTTCAGGAATTTGGGAGGAACTGCTGCTAAGATCAACAACTCCCTGTTGATTTTGAGATCAATGGTCCATGATTGCTTCAGGATTTCGGGCTTCGACTCTTTGGAAGTTTTATGCACTTCTCACTTCAAAACTCCTTAATCTCATTTCCCTGAGCACTTGGATCGGCTGCCACCTGTCCCCCTCAAGATCAACAACTTATGCTTACTTCGAGGTTTTTCCCCAGCACTATACTTCGTGCAACTTTAAGGTTCCAAATGTCGGTGAGCTGCTGATCTGAACTGCTCTAGGAATCTTTGTCGCTAAAAGACTAAGTTGCCTGCTACTTCTGCTTCAAGCCCGAAATAGACTGTTCTGAAAGCTATGTTTTGAGATCAAGGCTGATACCTACACAAGCAAAGGACTAGGTCCCTTTGCAACCCTTAGACAGTCTTATGTGATAACATTTGGCTCCACAGGGGATGGCATGCTCCCTGCGAGCTACCAAGAATGTGCAGTTCCAGTGCCTTAGCTGTTAGGTTATGGAGTCTGGCTCAAAACATTTCACTGAAGGCCGACATGTACACTATTCTACTTATAAAAGGAAAACAAACACACATGCTCCAGAAGGAGCTTATTTATGTAAAATCCTATACTAACTGATCTTTACAAAGTGTTAGGTGAAAGCAGACTTCCACCATAGCCACCTAGACTGTCCGGTGATAAATTTCTTATCTTTACCACAACTGATCCTCAAAAAGCTAGGTAAGTATGAAAGCAGAATGAGAACATGGCTTGGAATGCTGCCCATACCCTCAAATGATGATAAGATGAATAATCATGCAGGCTCCAATTCTTTTTGAAAACACAGCTCCATATATGACCCCACAGGGTCACAAAATTTACAATCAGGGGAGCTCAGCTAGTAAGAAATTACCTCATGTTCTTCATTGTTTCTCACCCATTGTTCGATGCTCTCAGAGTGTATAGGTGGGTGGAGAATTTATGCAGGCTAGTCAATCCCAGGTGATATTTTCTCATTTACAGGCTCTGGGCAGGATATGAACTGCACATTTGGTTCTCCCTCTTCTTCTTCATGGCTCTCCCAAGGATCAAAATCATAATCATCATAAACAAGAACCATGGGAAAGATCTGCTCTTTGTCTTCTGTAGGCACAAAATGGCGGAATTCCACACAATTTTTTTCCTCAATGTATAAAGGAAAAGGCTCTCTAGTATGCTCTTGGAAATCCTCAAAATATGAAACATACGATTCCATGTATATAGCCATAGGATCATAAATCGTGTGACAGAATCCTGGCTGCTTTAGAAGACCAGGCTACTCCTCTATAAATGCCTCTCTTCTTGTAAATTAAAGACTTCCCTGTTCTTTTGAAAAAAACTCTTGATCATCAACAGTTGCAGTCTCTTCTTCATAATAATGATCATAAGATAATGGTGCAACAGGATTTAAAATGTCATAACTATGATCAACCAATAACGTGTAGTTATCTATGCAATCAACCACTGCTACATGCTCAAAATGTTCTAGAAACTGATCATAAGATGGATATGCATTCCTGTCCATAGAATATGAAAATATGGAAGGATATGTTTCCAAATGTGAGTCACACCCACCTCCTTGTTGTTGTTCCAACTCTAATTCATACTCACTATCTTCTTGCTCGGAATCTGAAACATACTAACAGTCTTCTTGCTTATGAACATGCAAATTTTCAAGATATGCTTGCATATGAACCCCCTTGCTAGGCTTGATGTTCTCTTTGACCTCTTCAGCATCTTCAAACATGTTTCTTAAAGATGGATATTTACTCTCTCTCAGGAGAAGGACCAGCTCTGGATGTTGAACCATGACATAGTACACCATGGAAACAGTCTCTGTGGGTCTGATCTCCATAGGAATATTATGATAAACACTGTAAAACCTATTGTTGAAGACAACCAAGGCTTCCTCTTCCCCTCTCCTCAAGGCATTAAACTCAAACCAATATTAATCAAGGGAATTGTTCTCACCCCAACACTTTAAAAATGCATGGCAAAGCTCGGTCCAGGAGCCAATAGAACCAGCTTCCAAACATCTAAACCACACAACAACATCTCTAGACATGGAATGCGAGAAAAACCTCATGGTAACATCCTCATGAACAATCTCAAACTGATCAACAAAGTTCTCAAAGGCCTCCAAGTGCCTCTCAGCTGTAACATGATCCACCCCAGAAAACCGAGGAAGATACTCAAAGGAATAAAGAGGATAAGGATGAAAGTCAAGTGGCAGCCTTAAATGTTTAAACATCTTGTCTCTAATCTTATCTTGAAAACTGATGGGATGAATATGAGGTTTAACAAGAAGATGGACATGATCGGTAGTAATAACAGAAGGCAATGAGATTTGAGAAGGCTGTGAATTATTTTCAACCTCCTCAGGGCTACAAGGGTGATCAATTTCAAGAGGAGATGCAATACAGATCTCACTTTTATGAATGGGCAGAGGTGAAGACACGAGATCAGTATCTACAACACAAGAAGAGGGCATGTTTTCTTCTTCCAAGGATGGATAAATAAAGGAAGGTGTATAATCATCTGAATAGACAAAGCATAGGATAATCCTCTTTATATGTGAAGGGAGAGAGAGAAATGAGTTGATAAACAAGAACAAGATTTCAAGAATAAAGCTCATAAATTGATACCTGGTCTTCCCCTTCGGTATGGTCATCAATCTGTCAACAAGATCCTCCCTAGTGGAGTCTTTGATTGTGGAGTCGCCAGGTGCAAGTTGCAATCTTCAATGGTTCTAATGTCTGATGCACCTTCAAAATCAGAAGCTCGTTGTCGTTCTATCCCAGGGAAAATTATTCAATTCGTTCCCCGACAATGGTGCCATGAATGTTAGCACTAGAAGTCACCTCCAGATTGCGTTGGATGTAAGCCCAATACCCATCATAGTTTTTGGGTGGATGTTGGTTTTATATGAGTGGAGGTCAATGGACAAAACTCAATATATGAATGATGTTCAACACAGAACTAGACAAGAAATGCATAGGGAAGTGAGGGCCACAACTAAATTCAGTCAGTGAATTGAGTTTAAGTGTGAGCAAAGGGAAGACTTAGTAAGAAAGGTGGACACGACTGTTATGGGCATCAAGCCTTCAAGCAGCTTGGAGAAGAAAAACTCAGACTCAAGATCACTCTTAAGCTCAAGCTTCAAACACTGAAATACGTCCAAACAACACAGTCACAACAACATAATGATCAAACCTACATCAGCATGCAGCTACAACAACTCGACTGGATCCTCCATGCCTGAGCCATTCAGTGTAAGAGGGGAAAAGATCACAAGGAAGATGACTAAAACTAGTCATGATACCGCTGCAATCAAACCTACATTACAACATCATAACAACCCTCGACTGGATCCTCCATGCCCGAGTGTTTTAGCATAGTTTTTACAAAGAGATGAAAAGAGGCTGACTTCTATTAATCTAAAAGTCTCAAATATGATGCATAACCAGAGAATAGTTCTGGCAACAAAATATTACAAAATAGGAAGCTTTGCTCAACCAGTTGACCTTAACAAAATATCAAAACTACTTATTTATACTCAGAACAGTCCCCAACTATCAGGAGTGTGATCTGATCACTACATTCAAAGCATTGCGTCTAAGCAGTCTTATGTCAGACTGTGCATGTAACCCTCTATTAGACGCGAGCTCAGATCAACATGGTTTTTGCAGGGAAATATGTCCATAGGGGTACCACAGGCTGACGGTCCAGTCCCCATGGCCAGACTTTCCATGCCTTCCAATTACTGAGTGAGTCGAGGTTTCAACCACCAGTCCTTTCATTTATTAACTAAACCCTCGAGATCGGGATGAGGCTTAGTGCTTAGGGGGCGGCCACGCGCTGCTTGGACTGAGTGCCACATGTCACTGCCGAATAGGTGTCTGGTGTCACGACTGACGAGTGTGCCACATGTCCATACTGATGACTGCCACGTATCATCTTAAAATGATGACTGAGATCTCCTTCGAGTCTCCGGGCTCCGAGAAACTGAAAAATCAAACTTATTTTTCCTTGAAGCAAAACATTCAGAGTTAAGGATCTGATGACGTGTGGCCTAAAAAGATTGGTGGCTGAGATCCCTTCGTGGCTTCGGACTTTGGGGAAATCAAATCTCAAACCTCGCCCTCTTCCATGCACTTTTACCTGGAGCTATAGATCTGGCGACACACGTCCTCTTCAATCAACAACTTTGTTCCTGTTTCGGGACTTTGACACCTTCAACCAGATCGAAAACCCTTCTGCTTCCTCCTCGATCAACGATCGAGAGCTACTTCGGGTCTTCGGGCTTTCCCCCCCTTTGTTTTACTCTGGAGCTCTAGATATGGCGTCGTGTGTCCATTTGAATCGGATGGCTGAGACTTACTTCGGGCCTTCGGGCTTCAGATGTTTTGAAAGTGAAACATGAAAAACCTAGCGGAGGAAAAACGCCCGAAGTGAAGGATCCGTTGCCACGTGCTTCGGCACTTCGGCCACTTCGGGACTTCAGGCACTTCAGGCCTTCGGGACTTTGGGAGGCACTGTTGCTAAGATCAACGACTTCTTGCTGATTTTGAGATCAATGGTCAACGATTGCTTCAGGAGTTCGGGCTTTGGCTCTTCAGAAGTTTTATGCACTTCTCACTTCAAAACTCCTAAAGGTCATTTCCCCAAATGCTTGGATCGGCTGCCACCTGTCCCCCTCAAGATCAACGACTCATGCTTACTTCGGGGTTTTTCCCCTGCGCTATACTTCGCACAACTTTAAGGTTCCGAATGTCGGTGACCTGCTGATATGAACTGATCCAGGAATCTTCGCCGCTGAAAGACTAAACTGCCTGTTGCTTGCGCTTCAAGCCCGAAATAGACTGTTATGAAAGCTGCGTTTTTAGCTCAAGGATGATACTTGTGCAAGCTAAGGACTGGGTCTCTTTGCGACCCTTAGAAAGTCTTATATGATAACAATTTCTTCTATAATTCATATTCCATAAATAAGGCCCATGTTCCCTCCCTTATCAATGCTTAGGGCCTCAAGTTTAAAGAATAATGAAGTTATAAATGTATGCATATCCCATTTGGATTTGGTATTGAGTTATGCAAGTAGGGCCATTTGTTGATCCCGACCTCAGTTGTCTAACTCCATGCCTTCACATCAAGGGTAATTTTTAGGATGGAAATTTATAAGTAAAATGTAAAAACCTTGGCGAATCTTACTAGTCCTTAATATGCAACCTGTAAAATGTTTGGCAATATTTTTTAAAAAACATTCAAATTTCTAACGATCTTAGATAGTTTCTAAAATTTTTGATGAATTTTAAGGTAAAGTAATTTTATTCGATAGAATTTAGGTGAATCATTTTAGAAAAAATGAAAATTGGCGAATCTGTTTTGGGTAAAAATCATGGAAAATTAGCCCATGGGAGAAATTTAGCCCCCTAAAATTCTCCCTGGTTCACATAAAAAATGAATACAAATAATTACACAGTAATTCAACCAAGATTAATCAACTATTTATGTGTATTGATATTAGTTTGTGCATTCGGTGCATAACTTTGTGTGTATTGAGTTTAGATTAAGCGCATCAGTTTCATATTTAATATATTTAATGTTTAATGTCACTACAAACATGCATGTGCTCCTATTGAATATAATTGTTTCAAAAGACTTTGAATGCACATGTGTTATCTAGGCCTAGAACATGCACATGTTTATGTGATATCAAATTAAAAATATGGGGGGAACTTAGCCCATGTGTCGGATTTGAATTTCATAAGACCACACTCACATTTATAACACTTATCTCACTCATGTGTCACATGGTATGTCTCGTATTTTTGTGTGTTTTGGACAGAGGTTTAGAGTAACCAAGTTGGTGGTATGGTGTGCATAAACCATATAAATTTAATGTTTCCCCCCTTTCAATATGTCTTATTTTGACGAACCAATGCAATGTGTTCTGCATACTCATAGTTGATGAATTTGTAGATATACAAAGGCTATTTCTATAGATTACAAATAGTTTTTTTCTTTTTTTAAATTGTGTGTATAAACCATGTTCAGATCTCATAAAATGAACCACAATATGTATATTCACTTCTCATGAATAGAATATTTTTTTTTTTGAAAAAAAAAATAGTGATGCAACACACAAACACATATCTGTGTGTGCGCACTACTATACACTAATTTATATGATTAAAAAAATGTTTTTATTATGTTTAGATCTTCAAACATTGCATCACTATTTTGACATAGTAATTTAATGTTTTACTGGCTTTATTAATTTAAAAAATACATAAATAATCATAATATTTTTCAAAACATAGTTTCACGCTAGTTATCCTTCTCCTCTACACATATGTTTAGACACTCGAACATTACATTAAGATTTGACATACTAATTTAATTTTTACTAACTTTATTAATTTAAAAATTACATAAAATAATCATATTTTTTTTTGGTTGAAACATAATTTTGCACTACTACTCCGTGTCCTCTCTATGTATCGTTTTTTTTTATTCATCATTTAGATACTAAAACCCTTCACCAACACAAATATGTATTTTACACTCTTCCATAAAAACATCAACATTGAAAAAATTAATATAGTTAAAACATAATTCAATAGATAAAAAATATATATTTTGAAAATCTTATTAAATTTCCAATATTTTATGAGTACGTAGATTTAATGAATAAGTATCTCAAAATATTCTTGCAAGCCAAGGGATGTTCGTTTGTTCACATTTTTATTACATTTAGTGTAACATAAGAAATGGCCATTAACTTGCCTTTATTCATCAATTAAATATATTTAAAATTTTTTGGTTTAGTTAGATGCAAAGTTTTCATTACATTGCGCTTCATTAATCAATTTTAACGATAATCTATATAATAATTGAGTGAATGTTTCATTAATCAATTTTAACGATACTCTATATAATAAAGATACAAATGATGCACGTGAATTTGCTTAAAACATAAAATACTTATAAAAAAAAGATAAGTTAAATGAAACAAGATGACTTGTATTATTGAGATGGCGAAGTTTACTAGAAAGATGATGACCTTATTTATTGAAATTATTAAGAAGAATTAGAGGAAATGTTTAAACAAGATAATTTGCATCACTATAAATGTATGGCCAAGTTAACAAGGAAGTTGTCAAACTTACTTATCGAAAGGTCATGAAAGAGACTGAAAAGCTTAGGCAAGTTGATAAAGAAAACGCCTAATTTATTTATCAAAATTTATTTATCAAAACCATTAAAAGAGATCAAAGGAATGGATTAGACCATATGAGTTCCATCACTATAATGATGGCCAAGTTGCCAAGGAAGACAATGACAATGACTTTATTTAAAGGCAACTGTGAAAAGGGAATGAAAAGAAAGGATTACACAAGATGACTTATAGGATTAGGGAGATGATTAAGTTGGTAAGAAAGATGATGATTTTATATATAAATTTATGTGGTATTTTTTTAAGAGTTTCAAGATTATCACAATTCTTAAATCAAGAAAGGATAGGTATACTCAATAATTTGAGAAAATAATATTTAAAAAAAAAAACACAAAATTAACATATTCATAAAAAAATAATTTAATACATAATTTATAAAAATAAAAATTTAACATATCATTTATATTAATTTAAATTTTTAATACACAATTCATAAAAATAAATAAAAATTAAACATATCATTTATATTAATATAAATCATTTATAGTAATATACATTTTTTTAATGTCATGGATAACATTTAAATCATTTTTATAAAGGAATTTTTTTTTTCAAATAGATGACATAGTTTTGGATTTAATTATTCGTAAAAGGGAAATTTAAAGACAAGGAAGGTTAGAACAAAATTTATAAAAATTAAGGGTATATTCTCATCCCTCACATTCACAAATTCTTCAATTTAATAGTCAATCAAGGCTTCCCTAAACCTTGGATTCAAAGTCTCATTGTTTCTATTTTTATAAGTGAGGGTAAAAACAATCTCTCTAGTTATAAGACCATTATTATTAGCCCCATTTTAGTCAAGTTATATGGAATTATTTTGGAAAAGAAGATCAATACATATGGCTAAAAATTCACGAAAACAGAGCTAAAGGCAAGGATAGATTTAGGAGCTATCATTCAACTCTTGACCACCTTGTTAGGCTTCAAAGCATTTAGGAGTGTTGCAATAATAAAACAAATCTCCTATGTTGTTTCATTGACTTTAGAAAATATGTTGACATAGTGCCCACAACTAACCTTTAGAATATGTTAGAAGATATAAAAATTCATCTTGAGTTGAGAGATGTTGCAATAAGATTGCATGAGAACATTATTTCCATGTTTAGGAACACTGAGGGATGGTTAGAATAAATCATTTGTAATATAGGAGCTAGGCAAGGTTGTCCTCTGTCTCCTACCATTTTTGACATATACGTTGACAAGTTAGAGGATTGTTTGGAAGAAGTAGGATGTATTGGCCTGACTCTCATTGGTATAGTCATCATCCTCCTGCTTTATGTTGTTGATATTGTTCTTATGGCAATGAATCCTTATGCTCTCCACAAGCAACTAAAAATACTCAAGGATTTTTGTTATAGTACGAGTATGACTATTAACTCTAACAAAATGAAGCTTATGATAATTAAATCCAGAAAGGTCACTTACATTAATTTTATGTATGAAAATAATACCTTGGAGGAACTGACTCCATACAAATATATTGGAATCGATCTTCATCACAAGCTTAACTAGAACTATAACAATGATGGAAGGATAAATGGAGGGTAAAAAGCTTATTATGGGCTTCAAATCAATTGTAAGTCAACAAACCTTTGGCTATGCGATAATAAGAAACTTCTCTTTAAGACTCTCCTCACTCTTGTTATCTTATATGGCTATGAAGACTAGGGTTGTAGTATCTTTAGAAAATCATGGAGAAAGATAAAGAAAATCTAATCTTTTTTATAACTTATAATCTCAAAATTAAAGGCAATACACACTATCCTATCCTCCTTCTAGAATTGAGTCTTCAACATGGTTATGACTATGTACCTAATGTACAAAAACAAGAAAAACAACAAGGAATACAATAGACTTTCTATGATTGCTGCTAACTCTAGTCAAAACCACATGTGACTCAAGCGTGGGTGGCATAAAGATGCCAAGCCTTGACTAAACCATTGAGGAGTAAAGGAAGACGTTACTCCATGAAATCATGATAATATTAAAAATATTATTACATCTAAATTTAAGGAAAAATTGTGTTGCGATAAAGAATTAGAGAAAATAAAATTAAGATAATATAACAAGGTGACCAACCCCAATCTAGAAGATCAAAAGTGTCTCTCTATATAAACTAGCTTAAAGAAGAAAATCCACATTGCTAAAATAAGAGCAAACTTTCACAAGCTCCATGGTTATTCGATATAAGCCTCTACATCTGAGAATAAATATGATATGTGGCTTCCACTAGAAATAATTGTGTGGCATAAGAAGTGTTGACGACATAAATTCTATTCTTTCTAACCACTTCAATATTCTATACCTGAAAATTAGTTCCTACCTTTCTCCTAGAAACCTGTGGGCTTTGATACCATGTGAAGTTTCAATGAAACTTGCTTAGAGAACCTAGCTAGAAAAATTCACACAAAGCTTGCAAAAGAAATGGATAGAGAGAAGAAAGAATGAGAGAAATAATGATTGAATTGTATTAACTGTTAATCCACACTCGAAGGGTGAATAATTTATAGTAGATATATGCTACATGAGTAACCAATGCACCATAGTAGTGATCTAAAGATATTTGGATACTCACTGATAGAAACTGGAGTGAATTGCCACCTAGTCCTAGTTAATTGGCCATGCAGTCATAAGTTAACTGGATAATCACGCTAGTGGAGTGGAGAGAGACTCATGTATGTGCATTTGTAGAACTCCCTAGCCTCATGCATGTTATATGCACCCTCCTAGTGAGAATACCGAGGTGAACATGCATGACTCTACTCAACTAGTCTAACTGAGTCAAGATCAACTAGTCTAACTGAGGTGTAACAAGAATGAAGAGGATGTAGCACCCTATTTTGGAGGCGAATATTCTCATCTATGGATGGTTCCCTCAACATTAGACTAGTAAAATTCAGAAAAATAAATACTAGGTGAGTGTGTAATATTTTCAACACCCCCCTTGAACACTACTAGGGTGTAAAATAAATAATGGGTCTCGAAAATCAGGCCATGTTAGGTACCTGTTTTACAATGCATCTAATGAATGAACATAAAAATGAGGAACGAGGGAAAACCTCATGGGAAAACCCCCCTCAAATTACAATGCATCAAAAATGAAGAAGGAAAGAAAGACAATTGTTAAACAACTATGTCCTTCACTCCAAGGAGACGTTGCAAATGTGCAAGTTTATGCTCGATGAAGATTTTTTTGAAGATGTAGATGTTTGTATGGATATGATGAAGTATATGCACAAGTGAGATGTCTGTATATATCCACTTCTCTTGTTAGAAAGAAGAAGATCCAAATCCCCTTCATTCATGGCAGTTTTCTAATACA
>ML823950.1:108982-119994 GCA_009831015.1 Picea engelmannii
TATTGATTACATCTAGAGATAAGCAAGTTCTAAGAGGCTCAAAAGTTGAAAACGCATCAATTTACAGAGTAACTGGGCTTGAAATTCAACACTCTTGAGAGCTCTTCTGCGCCCATGCCTTCAACAAACCATATCCACTCCCAAGATTTGAATCTCTCGTAGATGAGTTCTTAAAAGTTTGTAATGGATTGCCCCTATATTTGAAAGTATTTGGGGAACTTCTGTATGGAAGAGACATATCTAATTGGAAAGTTGATTTGGGGAGTCTTCAACAAATACTTCCCTTTGAGATACATAAGACATTTATAATAACTCACTCAATAGAGAGGAAAAACATTTATTTTTAGACATTGCATATTTTTTTTATAGGACGAAAGAGGGATACGACCATAGGAACTTGGGACATATCAGGTTGGAAAGGAAGGCGAGGGTTTCAAAATCTACAAAACAAATGCCTTGTAGAAGTGAACATGTGGAATGTGATTCATATGTATGACCACCTTAGAGATTTGAGAATAGATGTTGCCGAGGTTTCTTCATCGTGTCATCTTTGGCACTGGACAAATGATCTCATTGATAATTTGATACAACAATCATCTGTAAGTGTTTAGTCATTCAATTCTTCATAGATTTTTCAATAAAAATCTTGGTTATATTCTTGATTCAACAAGTATTAATGATCGGTTTTCAAGAATGGATAGGGAACAACGGTGTCGGGAATTTAGATGGTTCACGGTGCATGTAATGGTCATGATGAAGATGATGTATTTTTCTTTATTGATACTGGAAAAGCTCTCTTGCAACACAATTTGAGGAGGTTAAGAATCCTTGATACTGAAAATGCTCTCCTGGAGCAAATTTTGAGGAGGGTGGAGTTACCAAATCTCATATGGCTCCGCTAGAAAAAGTGTCCCCACTCTTCCCTGCCTTCCTGGGTTCCTATGAGGAATTTAAGTATTTTATGAGTGTCTGAGAGCATGTTAAACACATTGTGGCAAAAGGAAGGCAAAAAAAAAAAATAGAGAAAGAAGGAAGGCTAATCAAAGGTAAATGGAATAAACTTCACTTAGCATTCTCAAACTATAGACATGTGGGGTCACTTGTCATTACTTATCTCATTTTACTTTAAAAGAGGTAAAAAAACTACAGAGCCGGAAAAATCATTAAGATAAATTAAGATAAGTTAGGAAACCAAAAAAAAGGTATATCCATAAAAGATTTGGACTTCAAAATGTTGTAGAACATAATTGGATCTTGAAACACTCTAACTTTATTTTTACAACATATCCACTTTGTATTCTCTTCAGTGTTCATTTCCCTTGCTTAGAGGGATATGCTAATTAATATAATTTATAAGAATTTGGGATATATATCAATATAAGGGTTCTTAGTAATATCAAAGTTAACAAATTATATTTAATTATTTATTTATTTGAGTCCATCCTATTCCTTTCCGCCTCTACGATTATATATAATATAAATGTTTAAAGAGAGATATTGATATGAACTGTGGTTATAAGTACAATTTTATATTCAAACCTACCGTGATCCTCACAGCCTTTATTTTTATATGATTTATTTCCAGGTTCATATCAATATGAGGAATCTTGGTTACTTGGAAACGTATGTTCTCATAGTTACAATAACAAAATGAAAAAATTACAAACCCACCTTCCTCCTTTCCACCTCTACGAATATATAATATAATCTTTCCAAGATAGATATCGATATGAAGACTAGTGATTGTTTGTACGTTTTAATAACGAAATTAATTATATATATAGAGGTAGATTTTCTTTTTTTCCATAACTTTTCTAGAGAAATCTCTAACATATTAAGGTTGATTTTTAATTTTTTTTTTAAAATAGAAAATTGTTTTTCAAATTTATTAAAGTTTATATTAATTTTTTCTCTTGCACACACAATGCAAAATAATTATAGTTATTACGCCGATAGGCGTTCCCCCTATCAGAATAGATAGGTTAATCAATCTTTAAATTAGAAATTTTAATCTTACGATCAGGAATGGAAGATGCTGGCATATTCTTCGTCTTACACTCTGATCAATGGATGAGATTTTGATAAATTAACTTCCTTGCTTTTATAAAGACATACGTTTCTATGTTTACTTTTTTACTTTTACTTAATATGATAAAAAAATTACATAATGCTCACTAAATTTCCACGTTAGGGAATTAGCAAAAATATTTATGATTACCGAATGGCAGGTGTTGAAGGTTTTGGAGTGATAGATTCTTTACCACGTGGTGGTGGAATGTGCTACTAACGTTTCATATACGTGTTGGTGGCATGCATGTGCGTTCTTTACAGATGCGCGCATACAAGTCGGCGTTTTTTACCGATGGACTGTTTCATACGCCATGTCTACTAAACATTTATCGTATCAGCCATGTATCTGTCATTTCACTATGCCACGAGTAACATTTCAAAGGCATGTCGACAATTTAATTCTGCGGAGATTTCCATGACGAAAAGTGGGAATACATAAATTCTAACGACATGAATGCGCCATGTGGTACAAGAAACGCTTATGTATCATCCATTTCACTATGCCAGGATAGCGAGGATGTATCCACCATATCACTATGTGACGATATCGAGGGAGAGGAGTCGATTAGCCTGAGAGGAGTGGATTACTATTTAACATTTACTTTTTTATTTTTTTACGAATCGGCAGTTCATAAATTCTAATTCCATGAACACGCCATGTGATACAAGAAACATTTATGTATATGCCATTTCATTATGCCAGGATAACGAGGGATAGGAGTCTGCGATTAGATTTCACTTGAGGTTTTCATTTCAATGTATATATTAATGTATTCATATTTTTTTTAATGCTTAGGGAAACAGGGCGTGGATGCTTCTTCGCTTAAACCAAACCATGTTCCGAACAAAGTACTGTCAATGTAACACTATGCGTAATCTTTCTTTCTTGCCAAAAATGTATTTCTTTTTCATGGATGTATTGTTTGTATGGTTAAAGGAACAACCCTATTAATCATGTAAACCATGTATATTCATATATTTTGTTTATTTGATATAACTGCAAGCTTACTGCCATTGCATGCTAATGTCAGATTGGTGCAGAGGTGTGAAGATGATTCAAAGGTGACTATCGCGAATATGTGTTGCTGGTGAAGAATTATTTATTTGTCCTGTCAAGTTCATGGGTAAAACAACATGATGTAAGGTATATGGGGCTCTCCTACAGACATTATTGATCACATTCTCTCCGGGGCGGGATCCGAGCAAGAGGACAAATGACTTGTTGAATGAATAGATATGTGAATGCAGCAGAGCCGAATCAGAAGAAACTGAACCAGACGATCGAGAAAGAAAGCGCTTTCTCCAACTATAGCTATATAATTAATGCTTTAATAATTATAATAGTGCACTACCTAGAGCTAGCTACGCATAGGAAGCTAGCTATGAGATTGCATAGGAGGTGGACTTGCGAGTTGTTGTCTGCTAGCAAAAAATACTATGCTAAAACTGTGTTTCTCTCAGATTCCCATTTCGTTCTCAACATCACCATGAAATAACATGTTTTAGGAATTTAAAGTTTTTAAAAGATTGATTCTTGAGAACTGTATTTCTCTCAGATTCCCATTTCGTTCTCAACATCACAATGCATCCCATCGTGAAAATATTTAAATTTTAATTCAAATATTTAAGTTTTTTTTTATTATTATTTTATGAAATAACATATTTTACGAATTTAAAGTTTTAAAAAAAATTATTCTTGAGAACTGTGTTTCTCTCAGATTTCCATTTCGTTCTCAAAATCACCATGCGCCAAGTCCTGAAAATATTTCAATTTTATTTCAAATATTTAGTTATTTTTATTTATTATTTCATGAAATAACATATTCCATATAGAACTTGGTGTATAAAGCAGAAATCTTGGATTATTGAATCAGATCGTTGCATAGATGAATCCGTGACATCAAGAGACCTTTGGATAGATTTATCACTTCTTCAACACGGTGTTGGGAGTTTGTCTCATCTCTGTGCAATCGGACATTAAAGTTGTATCTCAATAATCAATGGCTCATGTCACTCTGTAATGTGCAGTGTACACTACATAATTTGACCAAGTTTTCAGAATTATCACAATCATATTCACAAGGTTTTCGAGACACCAAAAGTTGTAAATAAATTTAGAAGATAGGATATATAATACATGAACTCATGCCTGCTATTAATGGTGATTATGTTTTATTTATATTATTTTACGTGTACTTTCATTATTAATAACAATATAAACTTATTTATAGAACTCAAATGATATATAATTTATGTGTGCGCATCTGTTTTACATGAACTCATGCCTGCCATTAATGGTGATTATTATGTTTTATTTATATTCTTTTCAGCGTACTTTCAAGACACGATGTAAACTTATTTATAAAACTCAAATGATATGTAATTTACTTGTACGCATTTATGTAACTTTGAACCTGTACATTATTGTAATTTGTAATAACTATATGATTTTTACATTATTAATTACATGTTTTTTCTCATCAATTTGAATCTTAAACTAAAACCTAACTTTAATCCTAAATACTAATTTTGATCATTTGTTAACATTAATATTTAATCATTATATATTAATAATCTTAATCTTCAAAATAATATTATTAAAAGTAATATTGTTAATATTTAAATATAATACATTATTAATGTTTAAAGTTAATGTAATATTAATATTAATAATCTTAATCTTCCAAATAATATTATTAAAAGTAATATTGCTAATGTTTAAATGTAATACATTATTAATGTTTAAAACTAATGTAATATTAATGTTAAAAAATAATGTTATATTATTAATGTATTAATTTTATAATGTGATAATATATTATTAATGTAATATCTATTAATAGTATTGAATAAATATAAAAATATACCAATAAAGTAATAAAAAAATATAGAATAATAGAGCAATAACAAGTTAATAACAATGAATAAATATAATAAACTAGCAATAAAGTCATAAATAAATATAAAACAGTATAGTAGTAAAGAAGTAATAAATAAATATAAAATAACAAGTTAATAACAATGAATAAATATATTAAACTAGCAATAAAGTCATAAATAAATATAAAATAGTATAGTAGTAAAGAAGTAATAAATAAATATAGAATAATATAGTAATATAAAGTAAGAAATAAATATAAAATAACATAGTAATCCTATGTTTTACTATTTATTCAAAGTAATAAATAAATATAGAATAAAATAGTAATACGAGGTTTTACTATTTTTTAAGGAAATAATTAATAAAGTTTAACAAATTTATAAAGTATAATTTATTAAAGTTTTACACTAGATAAATAAAGTTCAATAATTAACATTTTAAACTTTAAAAATTTATGTTTAATAAATTTAATAAATTATGTTCAATAATTAACATACACTAAATAAATAAAGTTCAATAATTATGTTTCCAATAACTATATAACATTAGTTTTATAACTAATGATATTAATTTTATGCAAATACCCACTTAATTAATAATGTAACATTAATGACACATTAATATTACAATAATGTTATATTATTAATCTTAATAATGATAATGGTACATAAATAAAATTTTAATAATGTTACATTAATGTTATATTAATGTTAGTAGTATTAGGTTGAAGATCTTTCATTAATAATGTTATGTTAACAATGTGACATTAATGTTAATAATATTACACGAATATAATGTTAATATTGACTAAACAATAAATATAATTCTTGAGGAAATAATGAATTTAAATCTTTATACAATCAATAAACATCATTGCATTTAAATCTTCATAGCAGCAATAAACACCATGAATTATAATGTTTGAATACAATTAATGCTATATCGGTTTGACAAATATTTTATTCTTAAACGATATTAATTTTTGATGAATAGTTTATTCTTAAATGGAAAGACAACCCAATAATTGTCAATATGGCTCAATCCATTCAATTTATTCATATTATTACATTTAAAATGTCACAATATTGCTTAATTTTAATGTTTACTTCTTAATTTATGAAAGTGAAACTTAATCTCTCACATTTTTACTCTGTAATTCAATGTCATCTTCTTGTATGTCACAAATATCGATGTGAACCTCCTAAAATTATTGCTCTCTAAATGTGTCTACGTGACACACTCTTCAATGTAAACTACGAGACCAACTTCAAACAAAAAATATATTTCTCTTGACGTCTCTAAAATAATGTTAAGTTAATGGCAATCAATTTTTCACTTTTAAATCATACTCCTACATCGCATTGTTTTAGAGTGAACCTCTTAAAATATTTCTATTAAAGTCTTTCATTATGCAATAACATTGACGTTGAATTCAACGTTATGCTTGATTATAACTCTCGTAATGTGCCATTTTCTTTAACTCATCCTCCTATTTTGTTGTTCTTAAAATGGGATAGTGTTTTATAAAATTTATCTTGACCATACTGAAAACTTATCCCAAAGTTGCAACCTGACGAACATAGTAATATTGAAATGTGAAAAACATAGTAATGTTGAAATGTGACAAACATATTAACATCGATGTGATGAGCATAATAATGTCGTAAACTCACAATCAATGCAATGTCACTATGTGATGAACATTTCCCTGTTGTTGGAATATGAAGAGCCAACCCTTTTGTCGCAATGTGATGAACATATTAATGTCACATTCTGACAAACAATATAATGTCACAATGTCGCGAACATAGTAATGTTGCAACATGAAGAACATAGTAATGTTGCAATCTGATGCAATATGATGAACATATAATGTTGTGACGCAATATGATGAACATATAATGTTGCATGAACATTTAATGTGTTGCAATGTGACGAATATGTTGCAATGTGACACAAATATTGCAACACATAATGTGTTGTAGTGTGACAAACATATAATGTCGCAATGTGACACAAATATCATGTTGTCACAATTTGATGCAAATATCCTTTCATCACAATGTGACACAAATATCATGGAATCGCAATGGGACAACCATAGTATTGTCGTCACAATGTGAAAAATATAGCCTTCTTGTCACATTGTGACGAACATGGCCTCCTCATCACAATGTGATGCAAATATCATGTCATCGCAATGTGGCGCAAATATCATGTGATAGTAATGCGATGACTATAACCTTGTCGTCACATTTTCATGAACATCACTTCCTCGTCACAATGTGATGCAAATATCATGTCGTCGAAATGTGATGCAAATAGCATGTCACCGCAATATGATGAAAATATCTTGTCATCGCAATGTCACACAAATATCATATCGTCGCAATGCAATGACCATAGCTTTCTTGTCGCAATGCGACGAACATCACATCAGCCCAATTAATGCATTAAGGCTATGTTCAACCTAGGCTATGTTCGACCTAGGCTATTTAATAAGGCTATGTATTAATAATTTATTAATGTATTAGTATGGTCATTAAGGTCCTAATAATGTATTACTAAGGTTAGTAAAGTCAATGTATTACTACGTTATTAATGTATTAGTGTATTAGTGTATTAATACATTAGTAATGTATTAATTAATAATGTATTAATAAATTAATACAATACATTATTAAAGTATCAATTAATTAATAAGTTACATTATACATTAATGAAAAATAATGTTTTAATTAGACATTACATTATTGTAATGATGCATTATTTATGTATTAATACTTTAATAATGTATTACTATTTTATTATTTTTTTAATGCACTAATACTTTACAATATACATTAATGTATTAATGTCATTTATAGTGATGGTCATGGCTAGCCATGATATTCTACAAAAAACAATTGTCAAACATGGTTAACCATTGTGAACCATGCTCAACCAAGGTCAACCATAGTGAAGGTCATGCATAGTGAAGTTCTAGGGAAGTTAACAATGGTCATGTTCAACAAAATTTAACATTGGTCATGGTCAACCATAGTGAACCATGGCCATTTCCAATTAATGTATTAATACTTTAATAATGTATTATCAATGTATCGTCCCAATTACTAACATAGTAATGGTGCAATGTGATGAACATAGTAGCATCACAATCTGAAAAACATAGTAACGTCACATTGTGTCAAACATAGCCTTGTCATTCCAATGTGACGAACATAGCTCCATCATCACAATGTGATCAACATGCCTTATCATCACACTATGACAAATATAAACTTGTCATTGCAATTTCATGAACATAGCCTCGTCATCGCAATGTGATGCAAATATTCTATCTTCGTAATGTGATACAAATATCCTGTCATCATAATGAGATGAATATAGCCTTGTTGTCACAATGTGTATCATAGCCTTGTCTTTACAATGTGACAAACATAGCCTCGTCGTCGCAATGTGCTAAACATTGCCTTATAATTACACCATGGCAAATAAAGCCTTATTATCACACTGTGAAGAACATATCCCTATCATCGCAAAGTGAATAACATAGCCTTATCATCGCACTATGAAAAAGATATCCTGCAATGTGATGAACATAGCATTGTTGTCCCCATGCGATATAAAACACCATGTCCTCACAATGCGATGCAAATATCCTATCGTCACAATGTGATGAACATAGCCTTATTGTCATTATGTGTCGAACATAGCCTTGTCATTGCTATGTTATAAACATACCCTTGTCATTGCAATGTCACAATCATAGCTTTTTCGTTGCAATGTGATGAACATAACCTTGTCATCACAATTTCATGAACATAGCCTTCTTGCCTCTATGTGATGTACATATCCTTGTCATAGCCTCGTCGTTGCAATGTGACGAACAAAGCCTCATCTTTGCAATGTGATGACCATATCCTTATCATGGCTATGTGACGAACATAGCCTTGTCTTCACATTGTGATGAACATGGCCTCCTCCTTACATTGTGACTCAAATATCATTCCATCATAATGTGACACAAATACCATGTCATCGCAATATGATGCAAATATTGTGTCGTCCCAATGTGATGAAAATATCATGCCGTCGCTATGCGACGACCATATCCTTGTAGACACAATGTGACGAACATATCCTTCTCGTYGCATTATGACGAACATATCCTCCTCATCACAATGTGAAGCAAATATCTTATCCTCATAGTATGATGCAGATATAATGTCATTGTAATGTCACACAAATATCTTATCATTACAATCTGAAGAACATAGTCTCCTGACGACAAGGCTATGACCTCATTTAATTTAGACCAGGCCATTATACATCTATGTAAATTAATACTTTAATTTAGACATTGCATTAATGTAATAATGCATTATTAATGTATTAATACTTTAATAATGTATTACTACTTTATTAATGTTTTAATGTATTAATAATTTAGCAATGTATTAATTAATAATTTATTAATGTATTTATTAATTAATACATTATAGTATACATTAATGTATTAATGTCATCAGTATTCATGATCATGACTAGCCATGATCTTCTATAGACAATAATTTTCAAACATGACTAACCATTGTCAACTATGTTCAACTAAGGTCAACCATAATGGAGGTCATGCATATTGAAGTTGTAGGGAAGTTAACAATGGTCATGATGAACCATAGTTAACAATGGCCATGGTGAACCAAAGTTAACCATGGTCATGGTCAAGCATAGTCAATCATGATCATTTTTAATTAATGTATTAATAATTTAGTGATGTGTTAATAATGCATTACTACTTTAATAATGTATTTATTAAAGTATTAGCAGTTTAATAATATATTTATTAACATATTGTTACTTTATTAATGTATTAAAACATTAATAATGTATTAATACTTTATGTGACGAACATATCCCCCTCATCACAATGTGAAACACATATCTTATCGTCACAATACGACACAGATATCATGTCATTGCAATGTCACACAAATATCTTGTCATCGCAATGTGTCAAACATAGCCTCGTGACGACATAGCCTCGTGACGACAAGGCTATGACCTCATTTAATTTAGACAAAGCCATTATACATTTATGTAAATTAATACTTTAATTCAGACATTGCATTAATGTAATAATGCATTATTAATGTGTTAGTACTTTAATAATGTATTGCTACTTTATTAATGTTTTCATGTATTAATACTTTAGCAATGTATTAATTAGTTAATACATTATAGTATACATTAATGTATTAATGTCATTAGTAGTCATGATCATGGACTAACCATTGATCAACCATGCTCAACTAAGGTCAACCATACTGAAGCTCATGCATATTGAAGTTCTAGGGAAGTTAACAATGGTCATGGTCAACCATAGTCAATCATGGCCATTTTCAATTAATGTATTAATACTTTAGTAATGTATTGATAATGCATTGCTACTTTATTCATGTATTTATTAAAGTATTAATAGTTTAATAATGTATTTATTAACATATTATTACTTTATTAATGTATTAAAACTTTAATAATATTTTATTAATGCATTATTTTATTAGTCAATTAATACTTTAACAATGTATTAATATATTAATTAATTAATAAAGTGCATTAGTTCTTTAATATGTTACATTATTCTTTAATATGTTACATTATACAGTGATGTATTAATTAATTAATGCATTCCATTATTAATGTATCAAATAAATAATAACTTCTAAATGTATGAATTAATTATTACATTACGTTATTAATGTGTCAACTAAATAATACATTATATTATACATTAATAAAATTTTATACATTATATTAATGTAATAATGTGTTAATATTTTGAAGTTTTGATTCAGCGCGTCCGTATTGCCATCATAGGAGCGCTTCAAAGCTTCTCATGTTTTTTCTGAGGGAGCGGGTACCGTGTTGAAAAATCGTCGTTTCTGGCAGGGTTTCCATAGCTTGGGACCCACGGGTCTGGCCCGAACCCAGGGTTCGCATTCATGGAGGGGTCGGGCACCCCCTAGGCGTCCCCTACGCCTCCTCCATCGATCTC
>ML823951.1:16399-35581 GCA_009831015.1 Picea engelmannii
AATTATCTTCAGGGCCTACATGTACTTCCTTCTTCAATTCACTTTGTCATCTTCAAAAATTCATTTCTCCTCAACCATGAGGATCCATGTGATGTTACACATACCACCAGAAACAACATGATGTATACTATCCATTCATGGGTGTTGTATATTCATGTGCATTGTTATTCATGTCTAAATACCTTCATCAATCTTGCGGTCCAAAACCAATGACTAGGGTTGACATCAATGACAACAACCAATCATCCAACAGTATATGTCATTTTGCAAAAATATTTTGTTGTTCCTTCAAACTTCAACTCTGGTTCCCTTATCAGACATTTTTCTTCCCATACCTATAACAAGATCATCTCATCCATCTTACAATTTCACAACTTCTCCTTATGCATGTGCAGCTTGATTTTTCTTGGATCGATTGTTTACTATGATCCCGCCCTCAAAGAAAGCTAAAAAATTAACTCTTATTCTTTTTTCTATCCATGGATTTGTGTTTCTGGTTCGATCCTTGGACCTATCATTTGCAGGGTCATTTCTTTCCTTGATTTTTTGTTTCTCCTTGACCACGTCTAGTTGCAATTCTTCATTAATCTTGTGCATGTCATTTGTTGTATTTTTGCAGAGTAATATCTTTTTCAGGATAAACAAGGAAATATTTTCATAATTTAACAACGCATACACAATGGCTCATCAATTTACAAATAAATTCATATTGTTCCCTTCTCATTGGTAACAATCAATACCCCCCCCGCCCATGATATCAATGACATCCTTTGACATAAATGACAACACAATTTCCAATAAACTCCCCCTTTTTTATTGATGGAAACACTTAGTTATTTGGTACTTCTTGTACATCTCTCATTTTTCAAATATCCCCCTTTCTATGTACTCTTTGTACTCTCCCCCATTGACATCAATGGACAAGGTATTTTCTCCCCCTTTCACTTTACTCTTTATTCTTTTCTCTATAACCAACAACCTTCTCTCTTTTTGCAGCTCCCCCTGAGCTAGTTCTCCTCTTGTAGAACTTCAATGAGTGGATGGCATATGTACCACCCCGATTTTTTGTCTGAGATACTCATAGACTTGTATATAAGCATAGGTTTTGTAAATATATCAGCAATATGTTCCTTTGTGTTGATATATTTCATCTTGACAATATGTTATGTGAATTTCTCTCTCAAGGAATGATACTTGATTGGAATGTGTTTTGTATTCAAATGCATGACAAGATTCTTGGAGATATTTATTTCAACAGTATTGTCACACAGTATTTATATGGGATGATCATATTCTATTTGAATTTCCTTCAAAGTTTTATCCATCCAGAGGAATTGTGTACAACATGTTGTTGCTGCAATGTATTCCACTTATGTTTTGGATAGGTAAATTGATGATTGTTTCTTACTGAACCAAGACACTAGATTATTTCTTAGGAAGAAATCTCCACCACTGGTACTTTTTATACCATCCACACTACCTTCCCAATCTACATCTATGTAAGTTGTCAGAGTAAAATATTTTTCTATAGGATACCATAAACCGAAGTCCAAAGTTCCTTCTAGATATCTAAATATCCTTTTTAATTCTCTCAAATGTGATTCCTTTGGTGCATATTGAAACCTTCCAACTAATCCTACTAGCTGCATAATATATGGTCTTGAAGTTGTCACATATAGTAGGCTACCTATCATTTATCTGTATAGAGTTTGATTGGATTCCTTTGATTCATCCTCTTTGCTTAGTTTACAACCAATGACCATGGGTGTGCTGACAGGTTTCTAGTCTTCCATGTCAAACTTCTCCAACACATCCTTGATATATTTGGCCTGAGAAATAAATATTCCTTTAATGGTTTGAGAAAAATGAAACCTTGGAAAGAATGAAAGTTCTCCAAGTATGGACATCTCAAATTCCTTTTGCATATCTTCTGCAAACTTTTGACTCATTCAATAAACATTACTTCCAAAGATGATATCATCCACACAAACTACAATGATTAGCATATCTATACTATCTATTTTGATGTAAATATTTCTATCTATTGTTCCTCTTTTGAAACCTTGTTGCAACAAGTACTTTTCAAGTCTTGAATACCATGCTTTGGGAACTTGCTTTAATCGATAAAGTGATTTCTTCAATATGAAAACATAACATTCATTTTCTGACAACAAGAATCCTTCAAGTTGTTCAATGTATATTTCTTCCTCTAAATCTCCATTCAGGAATGTTGACTTGACATCCATTTGATACACCTTAAAATTATTGAAGCTTGCAAATGCCAAAACATTCTAATTGCTTCTAGTCTTGCAACAAGAGAAAATGTTTCTTCAAATTCAATGCCTTCTACTTGAGCATACCCTTTGTAGACCAATATTTCTTTATTTATTACTATTAAGTTGTCTTCATTTAACTTATTTCTGAATACCCATTTTGTACCAATCACATTTTTATCTTTGGGTCTTGGGACAAGTTCCCATGTATGTTTTTTCTCAATTTGGTTTAATTCTTCTTCCATAGCATTCACCCGATGTTGATCATTACTAGATTATGTGAAACATTTAGGCTCTATTTTGGACAATAAAGAGACATTTACCCATTCATAATTGCTTGCTACTTTTCTCCTAGTTTGGGTCTGAGCATTTTTGTCACTAGGAACCAAGTTTTATGCATGATTTTTCTGAACAAACCTTGATGGTGTTTTTGTATCTTGGCATTCCATTTCTTCTTCTTCTTCTTCTTCTTCTTGTATAATCATGAATGAGCAACATAAAATAGCTTTCTCCTTGCAAGATTTTGGTTCTTTCTAGTCCACAGAGATCTGTATGCACAAGTTCCAATGACTTAAATGTTGAATATTCCTTTGTCTTGAAACTCACTCTTGATTGTTTTCCATGTTGTCACTGCTTGCAAATAGTGCTCGAGGGTTTTGTGATCTTTGACATATCTCTTACTCCTTGCTTGGTACTGATTTTTACGAGGTTCTTAAAATTCATATGACCCATTCTTTTATGCCACAACCAACTTTCATCTATCTACCCATGAAGCATTTATCTCCATTAATTTCATCAAGAATGTATACATTGTTTGGGGTCCTGATTGCTTTTTCAACTAGCTTGCCTGAGTTTTATTTTATGATATCACATTCTTGGGAGTCAAAGGTAAGAGTGTGTCCTTGGTCACACATATGAATTACACTAAGAAGATTATGTATCAATTTTTCAACACATAGAAAATTTTCAACTTTAGCTCTTTCATTGTCAATACTGAGAGTTTCTTTTCCAACTATCATTGACCTACCATTATATCCAATGGTAACACTACCTTTATTCTTCTTCAAGGTGATAAAATTTGTTCGGTTTCCTTTCATGTGACTAGAGAACCCACTATCAATGACCCACTTATCCTTATTCTTTTGTGCACAAAGTGCATCTTGGACAAACATGGATTTTTCCTTATTTTGTTCCTTTAATTCCCGATTTCTTTCCATGATCATTGAGGCTTCCTCTTTATCATCCTTTATGAAATTACTTCTGCATAATTTTTCTATATGCCCAAAATTATTGTGGTTATAACATATGATGTTATAGTTCAACAAGGGGGAAAATGAGTTATAATTTATACTTGAGAATCCATGGGTATATTTTGTATATTTTAACCTTGTACAATTATTTACTGCAAATAGATTTTCAATAAAAGAATAGAAAATATACAATGGAAAATACACACATTACATGGATAATTTTACCCTAGAAACCCAAAACGGGAAAACTAGTATATTATGCATTCATTCATTGTCATACATTGTTTACAATACAATATACATATAGGAGTCAAAGGCATCCAAAACCCTAAACCAATGACCTGGATAGTCAACAAACCCAATTCCTTAACCGGAAATATAAAACTATCGACAAAAAAACATGTGCCAAAAAACTGCCCAATAATGGACACGAAAATCGAGACAAAAAAATGAGGCAAAAATGCGACACGTGTACTGAGGAAAAAAATTTCTCATGTTATTCATGCAAAGAATATAACACATACCCAACATATATCTTGTTGTTCCTCATATAACTGTCTCTTACATTTTCTCTACAATGTATTTCTTTATGACCAAAACCACTACAAGAGTAACAATAGCCAAAGAAAGAATGTTGGTACCTAATTGTGTGATTCCATATTGATGGGAGAGTCCTCTTGATTCTATCCTTGTGAGGAAGATTTGTCTTATGTGGAACATATTGTTCTTCCTTCCTATTGTCTTGAAAGTTTTTAAGTACATCAACATAAATCTTGGTCCGTTCTTCCCTTGAATGTTTTGAAGAGGTTGAGGCTTCTTCATTAGTATCTTCCTTCTTTTTGTTGTAAACAAGACCAGTCTTATCAAATGGTCTTTTTGTTGTAAACAAGACCAGTCTTATCAAGAGATCTTTTCAAATTTCTTGCCAGTATGTGATCTTTCCAACTCCTTCCTTAAACAAACTATTTATGATTATAAACTACTACATGCACATTGTTTTTCTCTTAGCTGGGATCTTAAGACTTCTTCAATTCTATTTGCTTCTTCTACTGGGAAACAAGAGAAAAAATATCACCAAAATCAATTCCCTCAACCTGGGAATAACCTTTTCTACTAATCGAGCTTTGTATTTCTCCACTTTACCTTCTACATTCAACTTATTTTTAAATACCCATTTGTTGCCAATGGGATTTCTTCCAGTCGAAAACTCCACTAGATCCCAAGCCTCATTCTTATCCAAGGATTCCATTTCTTCATCCATGGCCTTTTCCCAAATTTTTCCATCCTCTGAATCCACTTCCTCCCTGACAGTTCTAGGATCATCATCAGTAATAGACAAAGAAAAATTTGAACGGAAATCAGATAGATTATACTTTTCTGGTAGCCTTATTTCTCGAGCCAATCTCCTCAATGCTGGAGTATGAGGATCTTCTTCTTCTGATTCTTGTTCTTCTGTGGAATCTAATTCATCATCCTTTAAATCAAACTTTATTTTCTCTGGTTCTTCCTTACTTGGTAGGACTTCTTATTTAACAACATCCTTCATTTCTCTAAATACCACATCTCGGCTATACACAACCTTGTTAGTTTCTATGTTCCAAAGCCTATAACCTTTGAGACCATATTTATACCCAATAAATATAAACTTTTTCAGCCTTCTTATCTAGCTTACTCCTATTTTCATTTGGAACATGAACATATGCCTCATAGCCAAATACCTTGAGATGTGTGAGAGAATGTTTCTTACCATTCCATACCTATTGTGGAGTCTTGTCATCCAGTGATGAAAAGGGTGATCTGTTGACCAGGTAACATGTAATACCCATTGCCTCTACTGATAATTCTTTCCCTAACTCGACATCACCGAGCATGCACCTTGTTTTTTCCATTATCGTCTTGTTCATCATTTCTGCAACTCCATTCTGTTGAGGTGTATATGGATTATTATTCTTCCTTTATATATCACACTTCTTACAGAATTATTCAAATTCATTCCCGCATAACTCTCCACCATTATCTATCCTCAACACCTTAATTATTTTCTCTGCTTGATTCTCAACAAGAGCCTTAAACTCTTTAAACCTATCAAAGACTTCATATTTCTTCTTGAGGAAATATATTCAAGTATTCCTCAAGAAGTCATCTATAAATGAGACATAGTAGACATATTTTCCCAATGATGGAACCAACATAGGTCCAAACACATCACTGTGAACTAGCTGTAAAATTCCTTCTGCCCTCATTGCACGATAGGGTAATCTTACCCGATTCTTCTTCCCATATACACAATGTTCACGAAAATCAAAATATAAAGAGCATTTGGACATACCTTCAAACATACCTTTACCATGTAGCAGTCTAAGAACCTTCTCTCCGATATGCCCCAGTATTTGATGCCACAACATAACCGTTTATCCAGAGACTATAGGAGTTGTTTCTTCTTCAACTCCAATATCAGGGAAAATGGAACTATTACACCCATCACTAATAGTGTTTCCTTATAGCTTATACAAAGTTCCAAATAGAACTCCCTTCAACAACACCATTTCTCCTCAAACCATCATGTAGGTTTCCTTTTCAAATATTGTTTTTTCCCTTGCATCGTCCATTTTTCTTACAGAAATCAATTTTTTGGCCAATCTTCGGATATGCAAAATACCAGGTAGTGTTCTAATCCTTCCATATATGAGACTCAACTTGAATTTTCATCATTCTATGATTTTGGTTGTTGAGTCATCACCTAGGAAAACATTACCTCCATCATACCTTTCATATTAACAGAACCACTCTTTGTGGGGAATCATATGAAAGGATGCAGCTGAGTCAACCAACCATGCCTCATGATCTGTATGTGTGGTTGAATAATCCAAGTACACATCCCCTCCATATTCCTTGGAGGTATTTTCTTCTACAGAAGAAGCTTCTTTAGATCCCCTCTTTTTCTCAAATTTGTATCTACACTACTTCTTGTAGTGCCCTTCTTTTCCACATCTCCAACATACCTTTACAAACTTTCTGAGAGATTTAGATCTACTCATAGACGTAGATCTCCCAGTTGAGGACTTAGATATATTTCTTTCCTGGGAGTGTCCTCTTGCAAATAATGCATCTGTGATATGTCCTTACATGTTCTTCTGTCTCATCTCCTCCGATAACAAGGATGAGACCACTTCATCAAACTTCAAGGAAGTTGTATTACTACCTATGGCCACAACCAAACTATCCCACGAGTCTGGTAAAGAGCACAGTAAACTGATACACTTATCTTCATATGAAATTTTAATCTCAAAAAACACTAACTGACTTACCATAGTATTAAAGGTGTTCAAATGATTTTCCACCGAGTCTCCATCTCTCATCGTCAGGTTATACAACTTCTTTCTCAAGAATAGTTTATTTACTAGGAACTGATTGATACAACTTCCCTAACTTATCCCATAAATCCTTGGTTGTAGCTTCCTCTCACACATTCAGTAATACTAAATATGAGAGACATAGTCGGATTGTGCTCTTTGCCTTCCAAACCAAATTTTTCTAGTCATTTGTTGAAGTTCTTGTAGGTGTAGTACCGGGATCCACCATGTTATCACACTAATTTTACTTGGGTCTTTTATCCATTAGGTTTAAATTTTTATCCTTTAGACTTCAAATTTTCTTTATTTTTATTTGTGTGATTTGCCTAGGTTAGCTTGAACAAATAAAGACTTGGGTTTTGGCTCATTTTTGGCCCTCACATAGATTTTAAGCCTAGGTTCATTTTATGGCTTATGATTTTGACTCACCTCATGACTTGAAACCAAGCATAACCTATCTCATGACCCTTATGTCTTGACATGTCACTCTTTCCACTCACATCCTTTAAACTTTCCATGTTGTCCCTTTTTCCGATTAAAGGTCGGTCAAGTAAATTTTTTGAAAAAAGGGAATTGCAACTCACTAGGATTTTTTGTAGCACACTCCTTGTCCTTTGATCCTTTCCATGTTTTGTCATAATCCATTGAGGTCATGATCTACCTTGTTTTCAACACTTTGTTTCATTAAAGATGGATATTAAGATTTGGTTTTTAATGATTTTGATAACGGTTTTGAATATTTGAATTTTCTCAAACTTGGTGCTACTGAAACCGCTAGTTTAGACCAGTTGCAGGTAGCTCTATGGGATCAACTACTAAGGATGATTTGGAGGCTGAGGTGGTCGTGGTGTTTTCCTATCTAGTTGCAGAGCCTCTAGTGTTAATCACTTGTCTAGGTATTCTGTGAGCTCCATCTATTGCATAGTAAATTCCTGGAATATATCTTGCCTAAGTTTTGGTAGCGACCGATGCTACAAACCACTCCATCCTTCACCAATTCTGCATCTATATAGCTTCCCTCTCCCACACTTTGCAACCATTGTCACCTGGTTTTTATCTATTGAAGATGTCAGTTCATTTTTCTCCTGAGTATTGAGTGGCATGTAATCATCTTTTCCTTGTGTGCGCACTGAGCTACTGAAAGATGCTGTTGAAACCTCACTACATTTCCCTGTTTTCCCTATGATGCATTTCATTTGGATTGGAGTGTTACCTGTTGGTATTCAAAGACCCCTGCAAAATCCATCAAAACATTGTTTTTTCAAATCAAGGTGAGTTAGATGAGAATATTAGGAGAGAGAATCCATTATTCACTGTCATTTTCTCATTGAAGTCTTCCTCTATTTACTTCCTTAACCTTCACTACACCATAAACTTTGATCCCTTGTCTTTACCCATGGAGACACCTCAGAAGAAGAAATCTCACAAGGGAGGAATTGTGGTCAGAACTGAACCCTCATACATGCACCTATTTGATGCACAGCCAATGGTCAGGGAGGTTTTTCAAAGGGTGGGATGCCTCTCTTTTTGCCAAAACATGTAGAGGGGACATTTTGAAGTGGAAAAGCAATTTGACTTACATTTTGATGGCCTTAAGAGTAAGGTAGGAGACCTTGAGTTTGAGGTGTCTGAAGCCTCTATTGCAGCAGCCATAGGGATTCCTAATACTGGTGAGAGACGATTTAAATCCATGACTTTAAATGATGCCTTCTCTAACGACTTCCTCAAACGAGATTATCAGGCAGACAATTTGTCCAAGGGAGAGCCTAGAATCCATATAGTTGAGGATTTTGACAAAATGTTTAAGATCATCCAGAGATACCTTGTTGGACATATTGTCATCATATATGATTTTAGGGGCTAAATTTCGTAGATGGGCTAATTTTCCATACTTTTTCCCAAAAACATATTCGTCAATTTCCATTTTTTCTAAAAATATTATGACCAAATTCTATAGAATAAAATGATATTAGATTTAGTATACCTCCAATTTTATAGAAACTATATACAATCCTTACAAATTTTAATATTTTTACAAAGATATCGCCAAACATTTTATAGTTTACATATTAAGGACTAGTAATATTCGCCAAGGTTTCTACATTTTGAGATAAATTGTCATCCTTAAAATCATCCTTGATTGTCATTCATGTGTTGTCATTGATGTCAACAGTCATAATAAGTAGAGAAGCAAGGTTAATCTCAGGAACAAAAGTATACTAAGAATCGACAGAAGAACATCACCTTAAGGCTAAAGCAATTCGTGATTATTGTTGATCACGATAGGATCAACAATGTTCCTATGATAAAATCTTAGGAGGGTTAGCGAATGCAGAGATAGCCTAAAGCAATTCATGATTATTTTTTATCACGATTGGATCAACAAATGTTCCTATTATAAAATCTCAGGAGCGTTAGCAAATGAAGAGATCAAAGCTCAGAAGGAAAAGCGTAAGCTCAGGGTGAGAAGCCTCAACAACCATCTGATCAGAGTGAGAAGCCTCAGTAGTCGTCCGATCAAGAAATTGACCGTGTTGATTGTCTAAATATTATGGACATCGGTCATATGAGTGACCGTGGGCTTGAGGACCATTGGAGGATCGTGACTGTCGGATCATATTAAAGTGGAAGGATAGGATAAGTGGGGCTAAAAGGTTGAGAATTTGTTTATCCAAATACCCGTCAGCCGTCAGATCAAACCCGAATTCCCATCAGTCGTCATATCATTTTCGAGTGGAAGGGTAGGATAAGAAAGGTAAGATCTGAGATCTCATTTATGCTAATTTTCTTCAGTCGTTGGATCATTTTAAGTGGAAGGACGGGATAAGCTAGAAAAGTTGCACCAAAGATAGATCAAGCCATCTATCTAAGAACATGATTGACGAACAACATTTGGTTCACGTCAAAATTTGCGAGGAGGTTACACTTCGAGGAATCTCACTTCGGAAGAATTGGCAACTTGAAAAGTCGAAATACCTAAAGTCCCGAAATCTGAAATGAATAAGGACCATTAGATATGGAGGATATACGATGATGATTGGATCAGGGTTGTTGGTTAGTATATCACCTCAGCAAGGAGACATGGCAGATCTATGTCGACAAACCACGTCAGCAAGAAAATGTGACATACCACGTCAACAGTCCACGTCAACAAGGACACATTGCATAGTCAGAGAATGACAAGTGTCAAGTTGAAATCAATATTTCAAGTATGTGCAAATCATGAATCTGAGTGACACATGGCAGATACTCAGATCATGACACGTGATCCAGTGACGTAAGCAAGTTACATCACTCCGGGATTTTTCACCACTAGAAAATGACAAAAGCCCTCAAGTCCCAAAGGACGAAATCTCGAAGTAGACATGGTTCATCCGATATAAAGAAAAACTTCGGGAGAATTCTCATCCGTCGATCTATTATAGTGGAAGGATAGTGTAAGTAGAAATTTTAACCAATATCAAGTAGTCTCCACCGTATTATGACTTACCACAGTAGGTGATCACTCTAGAGGAAAATTGAGCAGCGTCTATTCGAAACCTCTGAAGTCCCGAATGATGAAATCCTTAAGTGGACATGGGTCGTCTGATCTGTAGAATACTTAGGCTACATTCTCAAACATTGATCAAAACAAAGTGGAAGGATAGTGTAAGTATAATATATGAGGTCATGAAGTAATTTGTGGCCATCCATCTCAATGCTTGAATAAGACCCAGCTGTCAGATTAAGCCTTGTAAGAATCAAATCTAATGATTGATCAGTTTCAGTGAAATAAACGTAAATCGTCTGATCTGTTCAGGAAACTTTTTTCGAAGGTTTGAAAAGTTGAAATCCTGAAATTCTGAAGGGTGAAGTCCCAAAAATTTTCCATCTCATCAGGGAGATTGAATCATGATCGTTGATTTTATAAGTGCTCAATTGATCATTTGGCCTAGTGTCTGGTCACCACCGTTGGTCATATGATATAAGATATTTAAATGAAAATATAATACATCATTTCAATTGGTAAGCTCATGGTTTTGTAAACGTTCGGTCACATGTAATGGTTTGAAGGAAGTGCCTCCATAGAATTCAGTTTCTAGGAAAATAACAGAGATTCGGGATCGAGTTTAAAGGATGAAATTGATCCATATGTGATCAATTTACGAAAAGAATTCACAGTAAAAACAATAATCAGTGATTATGGTTAAGTTAAATAAAGAGGTGTGATGGTTCAAAACCAAGGGACACAGTGTGTCACTCTCACATTGTTTTGAAGAATATATAAACAAGAAAGAGTGGCGAGAAGAATGTGTCTCTACAGTGAAAATTAGAAGATATATTAAATCACAGAAGTAGAGAGAGATGCAATAAAGATTTGATACAGAAGATTTTCCAGATTCAGAAATAAGGGTGGTTGGGTGGTGTAAGGGCAACTTGGTGCCTGCAGAGGGAGTTGGTGCTTCCTTGTCAGTTGTAGCTGACTAAACAAGGGTTCGTAGCCTCCTACCAGTTGGTTCTGGTGAAAAAGGGTGTGGGTGCATCCTAATCATTTGGTGTTGATCGAAAAGGAAGAATATCTTCCTTCTATGTAACATGTAAAAACATTTTTGTAGTTAATAGAAAAACGTTTGTGGTTTTTCCCAATTGGGTTCCACGATAAAATACCGTGTTAATTTTTTTTTGCATTAATAAAAGAAAATTTATATAATTAGTGTGTCACTGATTCACCCCCCCTTCCCCCCCTACCCCCTCTCAGTGACAAGATCTGATCCTTCAATTGGTATAAGAGCAGGTTCCTTCAGCATAGTCTAACAAACTTGAAGGTAGATCCTAAAGATGGATCAACAAGAGGGAATGTCTAACAATAAAGAACTATTGTTCAATGGAGGAGGCTATGCTCTATGGAAAATAAGAATGAAAAACTTCCTGTTGGCTCTTGGTTTTGATATCTGGCAATCTATTGTAGATGGTTACACTGCACCAACTACTCCACCCAAAGACGTTGCAGGAAAGAAAATATGTAATGACAAATCAAGAGAAGTTAATGGAATTATAGTAGGGTTGACTAATTATATATGTGTGAAATTTATGCATTGCAAATCAGCCAAAGAAATATCGGATAAATTGGAGGTTGTATATGAAGGATATGACAAAGTCAAGGAAGCCAAACTATAGACCTATAGAACTCAGTTTGAAAATATAAAAATGAAAGAAGAAGAAAATATTTTTGAGTACTTTCATAGGGTAGATGAAGTGGTTAACTAAGTTAGAGTGGAAGGAGAAGAAATTACAGATAAACCCATTGTGAAAAAAATTCTAAGGTCATTACCTATGAGATATGATGAAAGATTTCTTCAATTGAAGATAGATCCGATCTAAACACACTCACAGTTGATCAACTCCATGGAATTTTTACATCATATGAAATGAGAATAGGGAATGATAAATCAACAAAAGATGAAACATTTTTCAAAGAATCTAAGATAAAGATAAATTAGAAGCAGAAATTTCAATCCAGCCATGATGAAGAATCTGATATGGAAGAAGCAATTTCATTAATAAACTTTAGAAAGGATCATGGAGGTACAAAGGAAAGCTCCCTTTCAAATATTTTAACTGTGGCAAGGTTGGTCATTTTGCAGCCAAGTTTCCTTATCCCAAGGAGGACCCTGAAGATGAAGAAAACAAAATCAAACAATACAAGAAGAAAGAAAAACACAACTACAAGAAAAAAATTTACAAAGGGAAAAATATTTTTTTCTCAAAAGAAGAAAACAACAGTTCGTCAGAGTCTAGTGACAACGATGAATCTGATGATGATGAAGTCCTTTTCTTAGGTATTGAAGAATCTAATGAGATAGAAAAAATTAAACATGAGAAAGAGTTAGAAGATGAAGTAAAAGTTAGTATGGAAGAAGAACTTCTCATTGCCTTGGATGAATTAAGAAAATACAAAACCAGATATAGACAACTGAAACGTTTTGTAGTTGAACAAAAGGAAAAACATGAACAATAAGAAAAGGAGATGGAAAAACTCATGAGCAACCTGAAAAAACAAATCCTATAAGAAAACAAGATCAAAGAAAATCTGGAAAAGTCTCTTAAAGAAAACAAATAATCTGTGAAAGAATGGAGGCAGAAATAGTTCACCTAATAAAAGAACTGGATGCAAAAATCACTCAAACAAGATATGAAAATAGCTCTAAAATATTAGATAATATTATTACCATGCAAAAAGATCCAAGTAATAAAAATGGAATAGGTTATTCTCAAAAGGGAATCCAAGTTAATTCAAAATCTTATGCAGATACTCTCCTTAGTACATTCAAGAAGAAAAATGAAGAGAAGATAATTAATGATATGAACTCTAGAAGATTACTTCCACCCATCAGGAAGGAAGACAAGACAATACCAAAGAAGTTTTATCAAAACAGGTATCCTCGCATTTTTCTTGGTTATTTCTTTGCATGCTCTAATTTCATACACAAAGCTATAAATTGTAGAGCATATAGAAGGAAAAATATGAAGGTTAAGAACTATATCCTTAAGGATAACCAAGTAGTAAATAGATTTAAAAGAAGAAACTATAACTCCTGTGCACCTCTACAAAAGGGGACCTAGAATGCTTCAAATGTCATAACTATGGACATAAGGCCATTAATTGCAGATTAATGGAAGTCTCCGAACAACCAAAGTTCCTTAGAGAGAAAAATAAACTTTGGAGAGAAAAAACATCAAAAAAGGAATTTCTTATTGCCCTAAAAGCTCAAGATAAAAAGGATCTTTGGTATGTTTACAGTGGGTGCTCAAAACATATGATAGGTAACAAGGACAAGATTTTAGACTTAAAGAAACAAAAGGGTAAAGTTACTTTTGGTGATAATGCTTCAGGTAACATACTTGGGAAAGGCACTGTGAGTTTGGGAAAAGACAAAGGCAGAAATGTGCTACTTGTCGAAAAACTGAAGCCTAGTTTATTAAGTGTCAGTGAAACCTGTGATCAGGGGCACTTCTACATCTTTGATTCCCAAAAATGTGAGATTAGGAGAGAAGACACATGAAAATTAGTTGGTACTTCTCTTAGAACTCCTGAAAATGTATATATACTAGATGCAAAATTGAATGAGGAGTGTCATATAAATTTAGTAGTTGAAATTTGGCTATGGCATAGAAGGTTGGGACATATTAACTTTGACAATCTAGTGAAAGTCAACAATCTTGGTGCAGTAAGAAACTTGTCAAATATCATAAAGCCCTCAAATTCTATGTGTAAACACTGTCAACTTGGGAAGCAAACTAGAATAAGGTTCAAGGAAAAATAGTACTCAACCTCAAAACCTTTAGAGCTTGTTCACACTAACCTATGTGGACCTACAAGGACCAAGAGTTTGCAAGGAGACTCTTACTTTATGTTGTTCATTGATGATTTTACTAGAATGGGTTGGATATGCTTTCTCAAAGAAAAATCAGAAGCACTTAACAAATTCAAAGCCTTTAAAACCCTTGTTGAAAATGAAAAGAAAACAAAAATCAAATGTCTTATATCAAAAAATTGTGGTGAGTTCACCTCAAAATAGTTTGATCTCTTCTGTGAAACCCATGGAATAAAATGACAATTCTCTGCTATCAGAACACCTCAACAAAATGAGATTTTCGAGAGAAAGAATAGAATAGTTCAAGAGGTTGCAAGGAATATGCTCAATGAAGAAAAATTTTCTGATGGATATTGGAGGGAAGTTGTAAGCACAACAATATACATATTGAACAGAGGTCAGATCGGGGTTAATAGTGATAAGACTTATTATGAACTATGGTTTGAAAGAGATCCATCGGTAAAATACTTCAAGGTCTTTGGGAGTAAATGCTACATCAAAAGACTTGATGAGAATCTTGGAAAATTTGATGCCAGATCAGATGAAGGTATTTTTCTTAGATATGCTTCTAACAATAAAGCATATATATGATACAATATTAGATCACATAAGATTGTTGAGAGTGCAGATGTCAAAGTGGATGACCTAAAAACGTTAAGGATCAAAAATCAAGAGACTATACTTGAAAGTGAAGATGAAGATGATGATGAGACAATTGGCACACAAGTAGAAGAAGTAGAAGAGAATAAATAAAGGGAAGATGATGATATGCATACAAGTGAATATAAAGAAGATAGTCAATATGGAGAGATAAGAGAATAATTCCCAAGAAGATACACAAATACACCCTCAAGAATTACTCAAAAGAATCATCCCGAAGAACTGATTATTGGAGATATGAATGATGGAGTGCACACACAAAGACAACTACTGTATCAAACAAAAATAGCATTGTTGTCACATGTTGAGCCAGAGCAATCAAAGAGGCATGTAAATATGAGAATTGGATCAAAGCTATGAATGAAGAATTGGACCAAATTGAAAAAAAATCAAACTTGGCAACTAGTTCCAAGACCAAAAATCAAAAATGTCATTGGAACTAAATGGGTGTATGAAAACAAAATGAATGAGAATGGGAAAGTAATTAGGAACAAAGCCAAATTGTTCTGTAAAGGGTATGATCAGGTTGAAGGAGTAGACTATGAAGAAACCTTTTCACATGTGACCATATTGGAGGCAATTAGGATGTTCCTAGCTTTCTCCAGCTACAGAAAATTTAAAGTATACCAAATGGATGTCAAGTCAGCATTTCTCAACGGAAATTTAGAATAGGAAGTCTATGTTGAGCAACCAGAAGGATTCAAATTAAATAACAAAAGATACTATTTTTTTAAATTAAAGAAAGCACTCTATGGACTAAAACAAGCACTCAGAGCATGGTATAGAAGGCTAGATTCTTACTTAAAAAAACAAGGCCTCAAAGGGGGATCTGCAGACAACAATATTTACTGTAAAATTGATGGTAATAACATGATTATTATGGAAGTATATGTTGATGATATTATATTTGGCAGTGATAATGAAAAAATGAGTAAGGACTTTGCTAGGATGATGCAGCAAGAATTTGAAATGTCTTTGCTTGGCAAACTGAATTCCTTTCTTGGATTACAAATAATACAGTCCAAAAGAGGAGTCTTTATCCATCAGTATAAGTATGTTAAAGATATGCTCAAGATATTCCAGTTAGAGGATTGCAAACCTGTTAGTACACCTATGACAGTTGGATGCAAACTAAGCAAGGATGATGAGTCCAAAGATGTAGATCCAAAACACTACATATCAATGATTGGCAATTTACACTATGTAACAGCTTTGAGACCTAATGTCAAGCAAGATGTTGGGATGTTGGTTAGATTCCAAGAAGAACCAAAGGAGAGCCATGTTCAATATATAAAAAGAATCTTTAGGTATTTGAAAGGAACCATAGATCTTGGTTTGTGGTACCCTAGCAAGGATTCATTCACTTTAAAATCCTATTTAGATGTTGATTAGGCAGGAAGTGTAGATGACAGAAAAATTACAAGTGGAGGAGCATTGTTTTTGGGAGAATCGCTAGTATCTTGGATAAGCAAGAAACAATCTGTTACGCATCAAAATTGCTCAGTTGGATAAGTGTTGCATTGTCCCTCTCAGTTGTTGTAAGTGTCGCATCTTTCCTGCAACTTTCGCAAGTGTCGCAAGTTGGTCACTAGTGTCACAAACGATGTTCAGACATGTTGTCATGACTATGACACTAAGGAGGCACTTATAATATCTCATATGATTGATTTGAAGGAGGAGAACTGGTCTACTGAAGTCAAACAAATCTTGACACCTGAAAAGAGCCCAAAAACAAAGGTTTGGAGGGGGAGTGCTCCCCTACTTCAGCTCTAGAAGCATTGGCGCTCCCCTATCATGCTCCAAGGAGCGTTATAACACTCCCCAGCCCCCTTTGAAGGAGCGCTCCTCATCTTGAGAGCGTTGGCGCTTCCCCAAGGCTTACCAGGGAGTGCTACAGTGCTCTGATGCCCCTTCTAAGGGAGCGCTGCCTAATCTGAGGCAGTAGTTTGCCCATTGAAGAGAATAAGGGGGGGATATTTCGAGATTAGGAGGCAGTTGTGCTCGAATTCTTGGTTTCATCAAAATATCCCTGATCTGAGGAGAAGGTTCCCAACTTGTTCTAAAGATAACTCAAGAGGTTAAGCTCCTGTCAACCTATATAAACAAGCTCTATGATGGTGGAAAGGGGAAGAATTGAACATATGAAATTTATGATCTTGGAGGAAACTTACAGTCAGCCAAAGGAGAGTGATCAGTGAACCTGTTGTTATCCAGGTTGTGGATCTTTCAGGCAAGGGTTAGACGAAGGGGACTTGACGAAGCTGTCGCATTCGCATCTACGATTGTAAGCACTGCTGTCATTATTCTCATTAATATGACACGCTTGGCCTGTTTCTTTCTAGTTTGTGTATGATGTTACATAAACTTATCATTTGTTGATAGATATGTTTTCAAGCTAATGTCAATAGAGTAGGAAGTGGTCATATCTTGTTTTGTCCACAGAGCTTAGCGAGGAGCAAAGGGTTGGAGCGAAACTCGGAGCGTGCAGGGACAAACGTCGATTAAGAGGTACTCCTGTTATCCTTCTATCTCATGCATTAGTTTAGATAGATTTGAAAGGAAGCCAGTGTCCACGTTAAGCATTTTTCTGTCTAGGGTTAAGTTCAAGCCTTAGAGGCGATCTACCTGTCCGCAGGGAGATTTTCCTATAACATAAACTGGCGACTCCACTGGAGAGATAGCCTCAAATTGAAACCTCTTGTTTGGATTTTTCTACTCATTGACCTTGTTCTTTACCTTGATTGTTTCAGACCTAGTTCACCCCTCTTTTATTAGTTTCATGAGTTGATTGGCTCCTTACCTTATCACACTCAACATACTTGTCAAGCTTGAATCTCAATTTTTGAAATTTTTTGACATTTTTGGGGCTTTTAGACCCTGGCGCCCCTGTCCTAGTGTTAACAGAGCACCAATGCTCCTAAAGGCTTTGCACATAGTGCTATAACGCTCCTTTCCCTTGGCAATAGAGCGCCAGCCTCTTTTTGGCTCAAAAACCCTCCAGAACTGCATTTTTCAGGGTTTGCCTCTGTGTCTCTTTTGCTGAGTGATCTTGTGAGTCAATTTTTCTTCCTTTTCAGCTTTGACATCTGTCTTTTTGAAGGATAAATACCTTGTTGATTGGATCCTGTAGCCTTATTCGCCATTATCATTGAGTTGTTCCCAGTTGAGTGAAATTCGAAACCCATGCATTGTTTTTCTCTTCTCATCAGCTAAGTAAAACCCTGGTGAAGGTCATCAAAAGCCTACAGACCTCTTTATCTTGATTTTAGTCGAGGTCATTGTTCTTCAACTCTTGCTTTTGGGTGTGAAGTTTGCTTCTTTCTTTGATTGTTTCTTTTCTTTCTCTTTTCATTTTGATTGCTACGAAGGGTGTATTGTTTGTGTAACTGTTTGCTTGTGCTAGATTGGTTTTCATTCATACCAAGAGAATAATTAGCAAGATAAGCATTGTGTTGTATTGATCATAATCCATACACAAATGATAAAAGATATCTTCGTGATTGATTGAGCATATTAGAAGGCATTTAAAAGTTTTGCATTACATCAGGATTTGATTGAGAAAAGAATTATTTGAGGGCATTCCGTAGTTGTGCTTGTTAGTGAAAGAACTCTCTATCTCTCTTAACTAGATGTTCATCGAAAGGAAATGACTGCTTATCATGTTCGATGCATTCTTTGGGTCTGAGTCATAATTCCATTTGTTTCAATTCCATACACCCCTTTTGCGTAAAGAACAACCATAAAAATCAATGCTAATTAAAAATTATCTAGAACTTTTTCTTTGCTAGGATCCTCCACCAACAGTACAATAGGTGTAGTACTTTGGATTAGGCTGTGAGCACAACTCTCCAAAGTTTTCAAAACAAACAGTAGCATCCTGAGTTAGGGAGAGTCAAATCCAGTTATCGTATAAGTCTGCCTGTGATCCCCCTCTCACATAGGGGTTACGCACGAGGTTGCATTTGGGTAAGCTACGGGGACTAACACTCTGTGGTTTAATTGATTGTGGTGATCGGATCATATTATGGGGATCACTTTGAGGTAAATCCACAATTACTGTGTGGAATCCTCTTAGTTGGTTTTGGGCTTGATACCCTGCCCGTATGTTCGGATCGAACTGTCAACTGTTCCCGCCCAGGGTCTGACTTCGAATTGGTAACCTTAGTGGCCATAATCTTTAGGTTCTTACACAAGGTGACGGTGACGGGAAGTCTCACTGTACCTGGAACAGACATTGGTCAAACTCACTCGGGCTCCTTGGAGGGTAAATCCACAATTACTGCATGGAAGC
>ML823951.1:35641-68537 GCA_009831015.1 Picea engelmannii
TGTAACTGTTCCACCCTATCCCCACCCCTTCTGGACTTGATCACGCGATGTTGGATTTCATCACCAACTAGTACGGTCATCAAAAGAAGGTCATGTTTGCTTGGTTGTGATTCTTAGATTTTTTAGCGTGTGTTGTTTCTTTTTGCTAGTTGGCCATAGATTTCTTTCGTCGACTCTTTTCCACCAACATCGACCCTCCACGATGCTCACGGAGGCTACAGGGACTTCCTCCAAAAAATATGGAAGGAGACACCCCTTTACCCCCTCATTCTACGGAGAAATCTCCTCAACAGAGCAAGGTTCAAAACACTACAACTTCCCAGGAAGAAGTTCTCATCCCTTTAGAGAATTTTCGAATTGTCTTGGAATCTCTGGAAGCTTATCGCATTCTAGAGGGATACGAACGACAGATATTCCACCTGAATTCCGCTGGAGAATTCGTTGTCATAAACCCTTCTGGCATTCCGGTTGGGTCTCCTCAAAACCCTTTACCCAATGACCCTTTTTGGACTGAGGACATTGTTCGGAGTCCACCACGCTTGGTGTGAGATATTTATGGAATAGGAGAAGGTGCTGACACATCTTCCTCCTACACTGTACCCCCAAATCACTTCACCGGTACTACCACTTTTACAGCCACACCAACCGTTGGCCCGAACATACCGTTCGTCAGCCCAAGGCCTACTATTCCTCTCCAGACGGCCCATTCGACAATGGCCCCACACATTCCGACTATCCCTGCTGGTAATGTGGTAGTTAATCAAGCCCCGATCGGCACACCTGTAACACCAAGACCTAATCTCCCTTTTAGATTTAGGGCACTAAACACATCCGTTACCACCACTGCCCAAAACACTACTCAAATTGTCCCGGGAAGTTCCATACCTATCCAACAACCCGGAGGGACTGGCCTTGGTGGTCCTAACCCGATCGACAACATTGGTCAGTCATTGGCATTTGGCTTTCAGATCCTGGTAACTCTACCTCAAACCGGGGGGCATCCCCCCTCCGGAGGACAAATTCCATTCGGAGGGAACCCTCATGCTGGGGGGAAACCTCAAGTTGGAGTCCACCATCAACACCAAGGACAAAACATGTCTGTCGCACCCAATCCGTGGAGCGTCCCTTTTCAAGGAAATCCGCACACCTCCATGGGACAAAATGTGCCTGTCGCACCTAATCCATGGAACGTTCCTTTCTCAAGAAACCCACAATTCCCGGCAGGACAAAATTATCAGGCTCCGCAACAACCTCCTTATGGACAAATGCGGAGAAGACCCGAACAACCACGTGATGACTTTCCATTTGTGGTGCTCATCCAACTCCCTCATGGACAATTCTATTCGTTTGCGTCTTTTCCAACGGAAACTTACGGGTTCCACAGCAAAATGGTACATTGAATTTCCACATGCATATTTTCATGATTTCAACTCCCTCGCCATGTCCTTCCTCACACACTTCCAACTGCCCATTCGATACGAGATGGGTATTGAACTATTAACCTCCCTTCATCAAACAACTTCCATACACATCTCCGATCATATCCATGAATGGAGAAGATGGCGAAGGCTAATCAAAGTGGTCATTCCTGACCAACTATTAGCGGAATGGTTCACGAAATCATTATTACCCCAGATCGCTCGTGATGTTGCCATGGGCGGCATGGTCACCAAGGAAGAAGCCATCACCTGAGCTCAGTACTTAGACTTAGTCTATTCACAATCCGATACTCTGTATGAGTTGATACCAAATGCCACCCATGCCACTAATGATCCATCCCAACCATCGACTGCTTCGCACGCGGATGGAGTTATTGGCTCCGTCAAAACTCAATCTACCACCCAGTCCACTGGAACGATTCAGCGGCCCGCTTCGATGTCTTCTCCCAGTTCGACTGCACCCTCTTCTAATCCCCCCTCAAACTCAAGTCTCTGATGTGAATGTGGTCCAATCAACCCCTTCACAACAACCCGGGGGAAAGAAGAAAGCGAGAAACAAAACAAAGAAGAACAATAACAACGAACAACCCAAGACCCAACCGCAAACCCCTGCTTCCAGAAAACAACCACAACAAAAACCAAAATTCCCATGTCTCATTTGTGGTGACGATCACTACACTCAAGATTGCCCACACTGCGATGAAGTGGCTAAACTTTTTAAGGGAAATTCACAACCCACTGTGCTTACTCAGCCTTTTCCGCAACAACAATCTTTGGTTGCACAAACCCCCACGCCGGGGGGCAGTTCCAACCAACCCCATGATGAGGCCTCGACAAGCGCACACATTTACATGTTTAACAGGGTTAATCTAACCACTCGTTCTGTGACATACGACACGCCAGTTAAACCTGATAAGCCGAAGACTACTAACGGTTCTTCGCCAGATCCTTTACCATCCTCTGTTAATCCTCCGTCTGTTAGCCCTCCATCTGGGCCACTTCAGATTGAGAAACCTTCTTTTGACTCCATCTTACGCCCTCCTAAGAGAACCATCTGGAAATCCACTTTCAATCCTAACTCAGAGGCTGCCCAAAATTACAATATTGTAGAAAATTTGGCCCAAGCCCCATGTGCCATGTCCGCATTGGAAGTTCTACAACACTGTCCCAACCAACGTAGGACGCTCTTAGCTTCCATTGGTGCTTTCTATCTCGAGTCATCAAACCACATCACGTTTAACCTGGACGATCATCAACCGTGACTCTCCCACCAGCTAGCTTTCCAAATTGATGTTGTTGTTCACAATCAATAAATCCACCGAACTATCCTGGATGAGGAAGCCTCTACCTGTGTCATGTCTCTAGCCTGTTGGAAAGACCTAAAATCACTAGCCCTTAATAAATCCCCTACAATCTTACGTTCTTTCGATGGATGAGGTTTCCATCCTCACGGATTACTGCAATCCCTCGCCATTCAATTGGGTGGGAAAACTATTACCGTCGATGTCGAGGTGGGCGATGCTCCCCTCGATTACAACCTATTACTCAGAAGAAGTTGGTTCTACGCTATGACTGTTGTCGCCTTGTCGGTGTTTCGCTATGTACAATTCCCTCATCAAGGAAAAATTGTCACTGTCGATCAACTTGATTTCTGTACACCCGACGCTCGCATCCCAGCCACCAACAACATTCCCTTTTTGGGAGACCACCTTGTTACGTATGAAAGCGTTGGTGTTGGCTTATTGAAAGATTCTAGCCTTATGGGTACTTTCCCTACACCACTTCCACCCACTGCACACCACATTTTTGTCGTCAACATGATTTCAACTATGCTGTACCAATCCTTGGAATCACCTGATCCTTGGATTGTACCTAGTCCTTTGGAATTCGATGTGCTCAATGACACCATGCCACTCAGCCCAGCCAAGTCCGCATACATAGCTATCCAATCTACCTCTCACTCTACCAATAATTCACATTCATTGGCACCTGATGCTTACTCGGTGCCCTCGTGGTTGGACTCCCTATAATCTGTCGTTGATTACATTTCCCACATTTTTTCTTCGGACGAATCTATTATGGAAATGCTTAGCATTGATGATTTTCCCTGGGATGACAACCACCATCGATCCTCTTTTCTTCTGCCTTTGGAAGAAGTGAAAGACATACGATCTGTCTCCCCCCCCGATGTTACCGATACTCCACAATCCCCTATCCTCACTCAAGATACTTTCTCTGAGGGGAACATGGGTAACATCTCTACTACAATCACAATTGACATTTCAGTCAAAGAAGGTGTCATGGAAAACATTAATCTTGGTGCTAATTGCATGCCCGACGAAGTGGTTTCTTACACCACTTTGTTCAAGGAATTCCGTGATGTCTTCGCATGGAGCTACGAGGAAATGCCAGGGATTGACCCTTCAATCATCATACACGAAATCAAGACTTACCCTGACGCAAAACCGGTTCAACAGAAACTCCGCCCGGTTCACCCCAAGAAACTGGCAGCTATAAAGGCAGAAGTTGAAAAACTTCTAAAATCTAGCTTCATCTACCCCGTCCCTTTGACAGAATGGGTCTCTAACCTCGTTCCAGTTGCCAAGAAGCAAGGGACCATCCGTGTTTGCGTAGATTATCATGATCTCAACAAAGCATGTCCCAAGGACAACTACCCTACACCTTTCATCGATCAAATCATCGATAATTGTGCTGGAAGTGTAATCTTCTCTTTCATGGATGGCTTTTTTGGATATAACCAGATTGAAATCTTACCTGCTGATCAACATAAGACGACCTTCATCTACCCTCGGGGAACTTTCACCTACCGAAAGCTACCGTTTGGCCTTAAAAATGTTGGCGCTACTTTCCAGCGAGCCATGTCGTACGCTTTCCACGACATCAAGCATATTGTGGAACCTTACCTTGATGATTTACCCGCCCATTCATCCAACCGACCCGATCACATTGGGCACTTGCGGGAAATTTTTCTTCGATGTCATTTCTATCGTATTTGTCTAAACCCACATAAATGCATTTTCACTGTCGAATTCAACCGACTCCTCGGTTTCATCGTCTCCAAAGATGGGATCAGGGTGGATCCATTGAAGATCAAGGCCATTCTATCCTTACCCCCACCTACCAAATTAACCCAACTTCAAAGTTTACAAGGCAAAGCAAACTTTCTTTGTCGTTTCATCTGCAATTATGCCGAGATAACTAAAGGATTTATGTGATTACTGCAAAAGAACATCCCTTTCATCTGGGATGACACTGACCAACGGTCATTCGACGCTCTCAAGCACGCTTTGACCCATGCTCCTTTGTTACATCCTCCCAAATATACAAAGGATTATATCCTTTACTTGGCCGCTTCTACTTCTACCATTGCGATGGTGTTAGTTCAAGAGGACTCTAACGGCGAAGAACACGTGATTTATTATCTGAGCAAGAGTTTATCTGGACCCGAACTCAGATATTCACATGTTGAGAAACTAGCTATGGCAGTCGTCATTGCTGTCCAAAGATTCCGCCACTACATCCTATTACACACCACCACGGTAATCGCAGACTCTAATCCCATGTACCACGTCTTGACACGTCAAGTACTTGGGGGCAAATATTTGAAATGGATCGTTATTCTTCAAGAATTCGATCTCGAGTTTACAAAGGCTAAAGCCAAAAAATCCCTGGTGTTTGCCGAGCTCATCTGTGCTCTCCCAAGTGCCGATGAAAACTTTGAACCTAGAGACCCTCTCCCTGATGAGTCTCTCTTCCTCATCAGCACCTCTGACCCTTGGTACGGAGATAGTCTCCTCTACCTTCAAACCCAACGTTTTCAGCCAAACATCTCTCGAGAAGAGCGTCGACGCATCTGTCACCACTCTCACTGTTATCTCATCCTCGGTGACACTTTGTATCACCGTGGTATTGACACCATTCTTCAGCGATGTTTGATTCACGAAGAGGTTGAACGCATTTTGAATGATTGTCACCTTGGCGCTTTTGGTGGTCACCTTTCCGGGATGGCCACATCCCAAAAGATCCTATGTGTCGGCTACTTTTGGCCCTCGATTTTCAAAGATTGCATCGAGGCCGTCAAAAAATGCCCACCCTGCCAAATCTTCAACAAGAAGGCACGCACCCACCCTACTGCGCTACACCCCATTATTTCCATCGATCCCTTTTCCAAATGGGGTATCGATTTCATGCAATGTAAGTCTACCTCAGCTGGGGGGCACGGTTACATCATCGTCGCCGTCGACTATTTCACAAAATGGGCTGAGGCTATGTCTACCTTCCTGAACGATGGTCGTACTGCAGCTCTATTCCTCTTCAACCACATCATTACTCGTTTTGGTGTACCACATGCCATTGTCACCGACCATGGTGCACACTTCAAAAACCAGATGATGAGCGAATTACACGTCAAATTGGGTTTTCACCATGAAAACTCATCCCCTTACTACCCTCAAGCGAACGGGCAAGTTGAGGCTATCAACAAAGTCCTAAAAACCATGATCCAATGCATGGTAGGGGAAAACAAGACATCGTGGCATTTACAACTGTTTTCTACTCTCTGGGCCTATCGCACGTCTATGAAAACCTCAACTGGATTCACTCCTTTCCAGTTGGTCTATGGCATTGAGGTCGTCCCACTAATCGAGTGTGAAATTCCATCACTCAAATTGAAAGTAGAACTCCTGCCCCATACTTCTGCGGAAGAAGAAAGATTCTTGTACCTATCTAAACTGGACGAAACACGCCACGATGTTGCCCTCGTTAATGAGGCACATCAGAAACAAATTAAGAGTCAATATGACAAATCCATCCAACCTCGAGCCTTTACAGAAGGAGACTTAGTCCTCGTTTATGACCAAGCACATGATAAATTGGGAACAGGAAAGTTAGAACCTATGTGGCACGGTCCTTACATCGTGAAGCGTGTTTTACACAGAGGTGCTTACAAACTAGTAGATCATGATGGAATTTCCCTGGGAGAGCCCTGAAATGGGCTTTACCTTAAAAAGTACTATGCCTAGATCCCCTAGCATCTGTACTTTGTACATTATTGTATTTTAGTTTGTTGTGTCTTTTCTTTCGCATGTTCGAGTCTTTACTGTTGCCACTCATGATTGTACCTGTGTTTTCATGCACAGATGACGTCTGTCTTTCCTATATTTTTTGGGTTCGCAGATGGCGTCAGCTGACATACCCGAAACATTGCCTCGGTAGCATGGGTTATTTATCAGTTTGACGAGGTGGTGAGTTCAGGAGGCATCGTTTTAGGACCAGCAACCAACAATATGGCAGAATACCACGCTGTCATTGGACTGTTAACCCAAGCCTCCTCCCTAGGTATCTCTCATATCATTATTTACATAGACTCCCAACTCATGGTTTATCGACTCAACCGCATCTACGCTATCCGTAGTCCTATCCTACTACGTCTACACTTGCAAGTTCGTCGTCTTGAACAAATGTTCGATTACATTGAATATAGACACATTCCGAGAGAACTTAATAGTGTTTCAGATTCGTTAGATAATTATATCATGGATCGGTATCTTGCCCACAGATAAGATTCAAGGAAAGAAAAAACTGTACATTACATGTAAATTAAAACACATCACAGACATCATCATGTATAAATCATCGGCATCATAAAAACTCGAAATTGTATATATATGTGTATATATATATATATATATATATATATATATATATATATANATGTTTGCATTACATCAAAAAGTTTGTAGAAGAGCAATATATATTGGGTCCATCCACCCATACAACATCGCCTGACAAGGCATACAAAAAACATAATCTCGGGGAAACTCTAATCTCCCTGCACTGCGTTGTGTTGTGAGTAACATACTACTGCACGCACTACATGCCTCAACAGAGAATTGATGTTCTTTGGCACTCCTACAGTGTGTCACTGCAGACGCAAAGGCACATCCCCCCTTTGCAGAGGAGGGATGCCCATAGTAAGGCCTTGGAGGTTTCTTTCGACCTCCCGGAGACCCACCACTGGTACCATCGGATCTGTCGTAGCCGGGGTGCCTCCACGACATCCTGGTACTAGTAAATCAACAGGACGCACTGCTCCCTTGTCTGCACATTGGAAACAAAACATCCGATAAGACTCTTTTACATACCCAAAAAAATACATATACATCAAAAACTTAAAGAACAAAACTAGACAAGGTACGACTTAGTCTCTTACCTGACTCGTCCCAATCTTCCCCCGCAGGCAAAATCAAGTCCATACTCCCACGGAAGTCTACATCGGCATATGGGAAGTCCTCTATCCCGAGGTACTGTCGTCTCAACCAGGCAAAGAAATCACCAGTAAAGTGGAACTCTGACTCTGAAACTAGCCTTAGAGACAGACTAGTCCACCTCTCCATCCGAGGCTCGTCCACTGGTCGTACTACCAGTGCGATCTGAGGCTACATCTGAGGGATGCGCTCTAAGGAAAATGAGACTAAGAACAATCCATAGCCGAACTGCTTTTGGCCTTTCCTGCACCATGAGATCTGTTCCTTCACATTCCGAAGGAACACTGCACTCCAATTGAGCAGTGTTGGCTCTAAACATTGAACACCATAGGCCACCTGTGATCTTGATGCCAAATGAGCACTAGTGCTACCAATCATGCTTGTGATAGAAAATAATATCGATCGGAGAGGTAGATCTCGTATATCCTTGATAGGGATCCTGCCCCCTACCAACCGTGCTCCCGAAATACAGTGACGTGCCAGATATACGTCCACCTGCTCAGGTAATGCCCTCTACCCTGTAAAAGCTATGGGGACCCTTCTTTTCGAGAGGTCGGTCAGAAAGTACACATCTTCCAACTCAATGGTTAGGAGTTGTGTACCAATACGGAATCCCTATTCCGTAACGTCCCAAAGGCCAATCATGTGCTCAAGCAATAGAATCTCTCTCTTCATTTTTTGCAATTTGAAAAACTTGAGCAAGCCATAGGCCCTCAAAGAGGCCCACATACGGGGACTCCATAGAGCGGATAAATCATCCATCTTGTGTTCCCTCTCTTTCCATTCGATCATGATTGCCGAAGACACCTACAAAACAAAAAATCAAGATGTTCATCATTCCTCACATTTTCGTGATTTTGGAAATTTTCAAAAAGCATTTTAAAACATAAAATCAAATTACCATGACATCTAAAAGAAACCAATCATCCTTTTTAACCACCACACCCTTTAATATTTACCAAACAATGATTAAAACATGGTAAAAATACAAAACGATTTGAGGGGGTGTGTGGGCCCATGAGGGGAATTTTCATGAGTTTCTTTTGATAAATGGTCGGTCTAATCAATTGCAAGGGTGTAGACATCCTAACAACCCTTCTCCGATACATTTTTGTGAAAGATTCCCCCCATTTCATTAACTTTTAAAAGGAGGCCGATTTGGTTCAAAAAGGGGCGACCTAGGGTTTTGTGTTCTAAATTAATAATGACATGAAAATCAACTTGAAACCATGCAATTGAAAGAGCAAAGAATGAACACCTACCTGGTTCAAACGGTGTGCGAAATGGTTAATCGTAGCTCCGGCAGCGAGAAAAAAAAGATTTGCTCCAATTGAGATTCTCCAACACTCCACAAATCCCTGCAAATGAAATGGTAAATAAATTTCCAAATCAATTTTTATTTATAGAATTTCATTTTTTTATAAGGTATGGTCATTTTGGGTTTCTCTAATGGTGTAAATGGCTTCACTAATCTCTGGTTTATAGTTTCTGGCATCGCAGGTTTCCTGGCAGTTCTAATGAATCATTTACCTTGTCACAATTATGAGCATAGTCTTAGTTCGTTCTCGAGCTCGACAATATGAGAACGTAACCAGGTAAACTTTTATCTCTTTTTCAGACCCATATGGATACGAACATATGAAAAAGGAACCCACCTGGAGTCTCCTTTAAACCCTTTTCAAACTCTCTAAATATGAAAAGATTGTTGAGTGATCTTGCTTTCTTTCACACTCGTTAAAAGGTCAGAAAGAGCGTCTTTCGAGCGATAGTTTAACCCTTTTTCGGTCTCGTCGGACTACTGTACGAAAAAGGAACTGAGAGAGTTCTCTTTTAAGTGTTTTTCCAAACTCTATAATCCCAAAAAACCTTCGATTTTTCTATCTTTGGACTCGTTAAAGCACACATCGACAGGCCCATATGGGAATGAACCCTTACTTCTTTCGGTTCGTTAAACAAAGGAAGAGGAACTTACCGAAGGTGAGTTATATCGAGCATGTGTTATCCTCCTCGAGCTCGTTAAATCAAAAAGAGGTACTCGTCTATCTGGATGGGGGAAAAAATTGAAAGGATCAAGCCAAGAAATCTCTTGAGAACATCATCCAGCACGTCTTAGAGTCACCCTTGAACACGACACTTTGTCATCTGCTCATATCATAGTCCGCCGAACCTCTACACTGAGCCAATCTTTGAGTTTCCTTTCACTCTTTTGGGTCACCCGATGCAAGTCACAGTATCCATTGCACAGTTTTGGTCCATGTCATGTTTTGCTATTGTGCCTCAGTGTTCAAGGGAAGTATCCACCTCAAGAGTCAACCATCCCAAATATCTTGTCTCAAAACCCGTGTCAGTCCATGTTCTCATTAATATGACATGCTTGGCATGTTTCTTTCTAGTTTGTGTCTGATGTTACATAAACTTATCATTTGTTGATAGATCTGTTTTCAAGCTAATGTCAATAGAGTAGGAAGTGGTCGTATCTTGTTTTTTCCACAAATCTCAACGAGGAGCAAAGGGTTGGAGTGCAACTCAGAGCGTGAAAGGACAAACGTCGATTAAGAGGTACTCTTGTTATCCTTCCGTCTCATACATTAGTTTAGATCGATTTGAAAGGAAGTCAGTGTCCACGTTAAGCATTTTTCTGTCTAGGGTTAAGGTCAAGCCTTAAAGGTGATCTACCTGTCCGCAGGGAGATTTTCCTACAACACAGTCCTCAATTTCTTTGTCTATAACTGAAGCTGAGTATATTGCAACAACAAAATGTTGCACACAAGTGGAATGGATGAAACAAACCCTACAAGACATCAAAATAGTATTTGAAGAACCTACTATTATCCACTGTGATGATACAAGAACTATATGTCTCTCTTAGAACCCTGTCCAACACTCAAAATTGAAACAGATTCCCATAAAATACCACTATCTAAGAGATCATGCTAAAAATAAGAACATTAAATTGGAATATGTTTCAACACAAGAACAGGTGGCAGATATTTTCACAAAACCCTTAAGCAGAGATGTATTTTAATATCTCAGGAAAAAATTGGGAGTAATCATTCTTCCAACCTAAATCTCTCAAGAAAATAATGCATCAGTTGGCACCTATTTAGGGGGAGACAACAATCAACGTCAGAAGGAGTTATTCAGTTATGACGGGAAAAGCATGATTGCAGGAGGAGTTACCAATGGTCAAGACTCTGATTAGAAGTATTTAGACAGACATATCATAGGAGAAGAAATCCTTTTCCATTGATTTCAAAGGGGGAGAGTAACTTCAGAGGAGAGATGCAACATCACAGGGGCAGTTTGTGTATGAAGTTAGTGTGTTTCCCTCAATGACAAAGGGGGATATTGTTGGACATATTGTCATTCATGTGTTTTCATTGATGTCAATAATCATAATAAGCAGAGAAACAAGGTTAATCTCAGGAAGAAAATTATACTAATAATCGACAGAAGAACATCACCTTAAGGTTGAAGCAATTCACGATTATTTTTTATCATGATAGGATCAATAATGTGCCTATGATAAAATCTCAGGAGGGTTAGTGAATGCAGAGATAGGCTGAATAAATTCATGATTATTGTTGATCACGATAAGATCAACAAATGTTCCTATGATAAAATATCAGGAGGGTTAGCAAATGTAGAGATCAAATCTCGGAAGGAAAATCGTAAGCTCAGGGTGAGAAGCTTCAGCAACCATCCGATCAGAGTGAGAAGCCTCAACATTCGTCCAATCAAGAAATTGACTGTATTGATCATCTAAATATTATGGACGTCGGTCATATGAGTGACCGTGGGCTTGAGGACCATTGGAGGATCATGACCGTCAGATCATCTTGAAGTAGAACGATAGGATAAGCGGGTCTAAAGGGTTGAGAATTTGATTATCCAAATACCCATCAGCCATCAGATCAAACCCAAATTCCCACCAGCCGTCGGATCATTTTCGAGTGGAAGGATAGGATAAGTAAGGTAAGATCTGAGATCTCATTTATGCAAATTTTCATCAACCATTAGATCATTCTAAGTGGAAGGACAGGATAAGATAGAAGAGTTTCATTGAAGATAGATCAAGCCATCGATCTAAAAACATGATCGACGAAAAACATTTGGTTCACGTCAAAAGTTACGAGGAGGTTACACTTCAGGGAATATCACTTCGAAAGAGTTGGTAACTTGAAAAGTCGAAATACCTGAAGTCCCAAAATCTGAAATGAATAAGGACCATCAAATCTGGAGGATATACGATGACTGTTGGATCATGGTTGTTGGTCAGCAAATCACCTCGGCAAGGACACATGGCATATCTATGTCGACAGATCACAGCAGGAAGAAACTGTGATAGACCACATCAGCAGTCCATGTCAGCAAGGACATGTGGCACAGCTAGAGAATGACAAGTGTCAAGTTGAAATCAATATTTCAGGTACGTGCAAATCATGAATCTGAGTGACATGTGGCAGCTACTCGTCTCATGACATGTGATATAGTGACATAAGAAAGTTACGTCACTCTGAGAGTTTTCACCACTATCAAATGAAAAAATCTCCAAAGTCCTGAAGGACGAAATCCCAAAGTAGATATGGTTCGTCTGATCTAAAGAAAAAATTTGGGAGAATTCTCATCCGTCGATCTACTACAGTGGAAGGATAGTGTAAGCAGAAATGTTAACCAAAAGAAAGCGGTATCCACCATATTATGACTTACCACAACAGGTGATCACTCCGGAGGAAAATTGAGCGGCGTCTATTCGAAACCTTCGAAGTCCCAAATGTCGAAATTTTGAAGTGGAAATGGGTCGTCCGATCTGTAGAATACTTCGGTTGCATTCTAAACCATTGATAAAAAAATAGTGGAAGGATAGTGTAAGTATAATAGAAAAATTTGTGAATTAATATGTGGCCATTGATCTCAATGCTTGAATAAGACCCTGCCATTGAATTAAGCCTTGTAAGAATAAAATCTGATGATTGATCAGTTTCCAAAAAATAAACATAAACCATTCGATCTGTTTGAGAAACTTGTTTCGAAGGTTTGGAAAGTTGAAATCCCAAAGTTCTGAAGGGAGAAGTCCCAACAATCATCCATCTCATCAGGGAGATTAACTCATGACCGTTGAATTGATAAGCGCTCAAGTGCTCGTTTGGCCTATTATATGGTCACCACCGTTGGTCATATGATATAAGATATTTAAATGAAAATATAATACGTTGCTACAATTGGTAAACCCACGGTTTTGTAAATGCTCAATCATATGTAATGGATTGAAGGAAGTGCCTTCATAGAGTTCAGTTTCTATGAAAATAACAGAGATTCAGGATCGAGTTTAAAGGATGAAATTGATCCATATGTGATCAATTTATGAAAAGACTTCACAGTAAAAACAATAATCAGTGATTATGGTTAAGTTAAACAAAAAGGTGCGATGGTTCAAAACCAAGGGACACAGTGTGTCACTCTCATACCATTTTGAAGAATATATAAATGAGAAAGAGTGGTGAGAATTATTGGATTACTGAGAGGGGGGCTGAATTAGTAATAGAGCAATTTAATCCTTTTTAACCATATAATCCAAGTGGTATATCAATGTATCATTATCATCCAATAACTGTAGAATAAATAACCAATGAAAAAATGAACAATCAGACACATACACAATACACCAGTGTTTTACGTGGAAACCTAAAGTGGGAGAAAACCACGTAATCTTTTTTATTATATGTCTTGAAGAATTACATTCATTGGAAGCACAAAATTCCTTTGTTTTCCAACTGCAACTGGAAGGAGGCTCCAACCCCCTAGTTTCTTAGGCTACAACCTGAGGGAAGATCCAACTCCCCAATTCTCTAGCTACAACCAGAAGGAGGCTACAACCCCCTATGTTCTTTGGCTACAACTGGAAGGTGGCTACAATCACCTATCCTTGCCTCGTCCAACCACCCTGAAGTAGAAGTAGAATGATGGAACCACTGTCACACTATCACTGTGAGATATACCGTTGTAAACCTATACCAATAAACCTGAACCATGCATTAACCATGCATCAACCTGTATCTCAACCTGTACCATAAACAAGTGCATCAACCACGCACCAACCTGTACAATGAACAAGTGCAAACAACCATGTACCAAGTATGTACCAATCATGTGTTAAGTACTCATCAAATATGACTTATCAATATGCACCAACATCATCAACTATACACCTCATGTATGTGCCAACTCATCAACTGCTTGTCTCAACCATGTACTCAACATGTACCTGAACCAAAATACCTCATCAATTTCATCATACAAATATGATTTGTAGCTCTTTAATAGACTTGGTGTATATGATCACATTCCTGAAAACCTTCCTTGACTTTAACAACAAGAGACTAGCATATTAATCAAACTTCTCACATGACTAGTTTTTGGATTAGTCAACAACCCTAACTTGAAGTAATCATAGCTTTGTACATGTAATGTATAAATATCTTAAACTGATACACAATGTTATTCAGTGTGTTTTATGCAATTCCTCCAGTTTTCACTACTTGGAACCTCTCAAAAAAGGAGTTATAGCAAAAATGGCATACCTTGATGAATCTTGGCTTATTCTAGAGAGCGACCTTGTAGAGCGTGCCCTGCATGGAATATTTGTTGAATTGATCTAAACTTGTTACAAAGCATACTACATAATGTACCCTAACCAAAACATTTGGTTTCACTGAATTTGGATCTATTATGAATAAGTTATGATGTTTTTACCCGAAACACATGTTTTTGACTAGTTTCAGGACTAGCCACAAACCCTATTTTCCACGGAGTGTAACTCCAAAAATACAACGACCCACAAGATAAATGTTTTACCACCGATACTTGGATATGTTTTCTCAATGGAATATCAATTTCAAGGTCTGAATCATTATATAAAAAAAATTATAGAGAAAATGGTGAGATGACCTGTAAATAACATACCTTAGAAAGCACCATCAAAAGAATTTATCCTTCCTTGCATTTCGGCCTTCTTTTCTTCACCTTTCCTTAGAAAGCACCATCAAAATAATTTATCCTTCCTTGCATTTCGGCCTTTTTTTCTTCACCTTCCCTTAGAATTTCATCTTAGATATCATTAGTTACCTCAGACACCTATAGATATTCAATATTCTCAATTTTGTTTAAAATGAAAGAGCCTAGCCTCTTATTTATACTCTCCAAGTAGCTTCCTTAAAAAAATATTCTAGGTCACTTTGCCCACTTTCCTTATTTTAGGGTTAACCCACTTCTAATTTCTCCATTAAATTTATTATTTAAATAATTTATTTTGTATTCACTTTGAATTATAGTACACTCATCACTTCACTTTATTATTTACCTTTTAAAATCCCTTAAACCACTTTCACTACTTTGACCTTTTGGGGCTTCTAGATGACATGTGAGGGTCCTCCAACTTCATAAGGCCATAACTCTCAAACCGTGAGGAGTTATGTGATGTTACACATACCACCAGAAATGGCATGGAATGTACTATCCATATAGAATAGTATTATCTGAGAATATATCATAACTCATACTGTTACCCATCAAACAAACTTGGGTCCATTAACCAAACATGGGATCTCCAACTTCTCATGGCCATATCTCTCTAACCGTGAGTAGTTATGTGACATTCTACATACCACCGGAAATGGCATGACAAGAAATATCCATCTAGGATAGTTTCCCTGACAAATTAGATGTCCTTCATCTCATTATTCCACAATTAAGCATGGGTTCTCTTACTCCACAAAGCGTCTTCCCGTGAGGGATTTCACCATAAGGAGACCACTTTGGAGTTCATCCATTTATACTTACTATCAACCATGACAAGAAAATAATGAATCATATTTAAATCAAACAATCTTGGGTCCATTACTCAACCTTTGTGCTATGGGTATTACTTCAAGGGTTGACATCAATGACAACCAACCTTAATCAACAATAAAGTGTCTCTGTAGTGAAAATAAGAAGATATATTAAATCACTTAAGATAAGAGAGATGCAGTAAAGTTTTGATACATAATTTTTTCCAGATTTAGAAAATAAGGGTGGTTGGGTGGTGCAAGGGCAAGTTGGTGCTTGTAGAGGAATTTGGTGCTTCCTTGTCAGTTGTAGCTAACTAAATAGGGGGTCGTAGCCTCCTACTAGTTGGTGTTGGTGAATAAGGGTGTGGGTGCATCATGATCAGTTGGTGTTGATCGAAAAGGAAGAATATCTTCCTTCTATGTAACATGTAAAACAAATTTTGCAGTTAATAGAAAAGCATTTGTAATTTTTCCCAATTGGGTTCCATGATAAAATATTGTGTTAAAATTATTTTTGCATTAATAAAAGAAAATTGATATAATTAGTGTCTCATTGATTCACCCCCCCCCCCTCTCAGTGACAGGATCTGATCCTTCATACCTTACATGTGAGGGAAGGTTTAATATGTTAAACCAGTAACATATAAGGCTTTTGCTTCATTTTACTAGTAAATATGCAATGAATATCCCTTTCTACCTTTTGAGGAGCATGGGGAAGATGTCTGATAGATTCCAAGCCAAGTCCAAGGTTGTGGACACTAGTGTTTTTCACTATGGATTGATCGAGATGTTGGTTATGGAAGAATTGGAGAAGAGGATCATTCCTTGTGAACAATTCATTGTTTCTGCTCACATGAATTTGGACATAGCTTTAACTCCTCATTCAAAGATGCAAAGTCCTCTGCCATATACTAGTGATTCTCCAGAAGGAACAAGAAAGAAAAGAAAGAACAAAGCCATTGCTCGAGACAAAGAGGTTATTAAGGAAATTGAAGAAACAAAGAGGGAGGCTTATCATTCTCCACAGAGATATTTTCCAACTCCTCCTTCACCTAAATTGGAAGAAGTCCCTTCATCCACTAAAGCCACAAAAAATAAGGGAAGAAAATTGCATTTCTCTTCACCTACTCCACCAACTACCATAAAAGTCAATAATCCTTTTACTAGATCATCATCTCTCAAGGAGGCTGTAGAAGCACAAGTCCTGCCCAAGGTTTCAATTCCAAAGAAAAATAAAGAGAAGGGTAAAGGCATTGATAAGCCTATTGAGGTGATAGACAGATCCCCTGTGCAGCAGAAAGATAAAGGTGGATCCATGAAGAAGCCTATTGAGGTTATCAACCTCACCACTCCACCTAACAATAACACTTTCAAAATATTGATTAGACATCTCAGGAAGGATAGGAAGGAGGTTGCTCGTTTGAAAGCAGAAGGTTTGGAAGACAAAAGAAAGATGAAGGAGGTCGTGGATAATTATAGCAACACCCTTGATCTAGCACAATTTGTGGCTAGAAAGGCCCTGCCTCTTCATAAGAAATTGAATAAACTTTGTACGCTAAACATATTATTTCAATCTCAAAATAGAAAGCTCAAGGCAAAATTGCAACACTTTAAGTATGAATTGGCCCAGAGGAATTTGAATGTTCTGGTGGAAGCTGCCATTGAAAGAGAGGAACCAGTAGAGAAGAAGAGAACACCTACAGTCAAGAAGACCACCCCTGCAAAAGAAAAGCATGCTGCTATGTTAGAAGGAAGCTATCCTTCAACAAGGAGGAGTGATAGGTTAATGAAATAGTTGGGGGATATAATCTTCATTTTTTAGAGTGGTCTCTTTTTTCAAGAGTAAGTGATCAAGAATGTATAATTTTTTCCACCTATACAGGCATCTACAAGCATCTAACCTATCAGCTCAAAGTTTTTTTGCTTTTCAAAGAATTAGTCTCATCATACATAAACAACACAGAAATTCTGTAGAGCCATGGCACTGTGGAATCATCTATATAGCATGTCCTAACATTTTTCTACCTAAAGTGCTACAAAAGCTCCTAGTCGAAGTACACAGTAGCACTACCTTTTCTGCAGAATGCTACCAAATCTCCGAAGATGAACTTAACAGTGGCACTACAAATTCTGCAGGACTATGTCACAATGGTGCTACCAAATCCACATATTTGTTTTGATGATGGGCACTACCAATTTTGAAAGACTATTTTAGTGATCGGCGCTACCAATTCTGCAGAGGCTATTTAAGGTGTGGCACTAGCAAATTCACAGAGGCTAATTTAGAATGAATGCTACGAAATTGAACATAGTGATATACAAGATCATCCCTATGAAAATTTTAGGCATGTTTTGTATCAGCGCTACGAAATATGCAGAGTATTTTGCAAGGGAACTATAGAAACTTGCTACCCAATGCACTACTGAATGGCACTACAAACTAGCACCTAGAATCAAGTGGTTCAAATTTATCACTCTTTTGGGTGGCTGATGATGTGGAGAAGAGAGAGGATCATAGGTGGAAACATGGTTTCAACATCCAACCCCTGGTGGACACTTGGAAATGGAAAGGGATGCGCATCAAGGGAGACCATGTCATTTAAATCTTGTTGGATTGGTTGCCAACACGTTTCCTTTTTTATAGCAGTTTGTTATATTGTTGTTAGTACATGTGTTAGATTGATAATTGTTTTTGGAGAATTCTATGGGAGGAAGGCTAGCTCACACCTCTAGCTATTGCCTTTCCTTTTTGTTATAAATACATTTTTCAAATGATTAGGTAGGTTAGAATGGTTGAGTTGGGCTCCATTATTGTAATATTTTTGACTAAGTAGATTGGTTCTCTGGTTATGTACTGGACTTGAGATTTTTTTATCAATATAAGTCAATTTCTCTTATTCCATATTGTTTCCTCTTATGCTGAAGCTTTCATGATTGAATGATTCACATGGAATTGTTATGGTTTTATTATCATGAATGTTTGATTATAGTACTTCCTTGATGTTCTTCAGTGTTCTTTAAACTATGAATTCAAGAAGATATTTTGTTTGAGTTTTCCCTCCCTTGGATGCTTGAAGACCCTATGTTAATAGCAGACCTTTACACCTCCCTCACCAAAGTCTTCCTTCTCTTCATTTTTACTCTCATGCACTGACTAAAGCTAATCAAGACCTCAATTTTTTGTGCATGCTAGCCCAGATTTCTAAGTTAAATCATTATTAATCTTAGTATTTTCCATTTGACCTTTAAACACTCATTTAAATTTACACATACTCTTATGGGTATTGGGCTTACCTCTTTGCAATATGAGGTTGATTCCTAGTGGTAACATTCTTAGCGTCGTTTTCAGGGAACAGATTGAATACATTTCCCTGGGATTGAATGACAAAGAATATTGATTCTAAGGGTGCAGTAGAATTCAGTGCATTGAATATTGCAGCTTGCACCTGGAAACTCCATTGTTTCAACTATGGATCCTAAAGGCAGACACACGAGGTCAACTCCACAACTACCTTTGGCTACACCCAAAGATGACCTAGAAAAGATAATAAAAAAGGGAAAATATTCTCAATAAAGTTTTCTTGTTATTGCATCAAGTACTTCTGGTCAGTTTCCTGATTGCATTCTCAATACACCAGTTGTTATATCAAGTATTCCTCCTTTACCTTCTGCTGAATTTTCTAGAAATTTGGATTTTGAAAATTTTCCTAATGAATACTCCTCTTTTGACCCAGAATTGAAAGAAGAAAATTTTGAAATCCTTTCCTCTTCTGATATTGTGAAGTGGTTCAGACTTGAGAGTCTTGAAGATTTTCCTACCTTGGGCTTTGATACTCCTCCTCCTATCAAAATTTTTGTAGCCAAAGAGGAGGAAACCTCATCTCCCTTGCAGCCTATACCATGTTCTTCCAAGAATCGACCTTCTGCTGTGAAAACTGAGATCCCTCCTTCCTACATTCCTTTTTCTCCTAAGCTTCACACAATCAAATCTCCTTCTCCTCCTTCCTCTCCTAGAGTTCATAATCCAATGGTAGGTGATAATTCTCCTAGAAATAGGATGGATTCCATAGTGGCTTCTAGGTATGTCCCTCTTATCTTACCTCAGCCTATGAATTCTCTCCCTGCTGGAGACTACCTTAAGTGCATGCCCAAGTTCACAAGGGAAGAAGAAATAACTATTGAAGAACACCTTCCTTCCTTTTATAGTTATGCAAACAATCTAAACATTGAGAATGAGGATGTGTGGATGAGAGTCTTTTTCCATAGCCTTGATGGTGAGGCTAGGAAATGGTTTAGGGGTTGGACCCCTGGATCTATTGATGGGATCAAAGCTTTATATGATTCTTTCTTGAGAAAGTGGGGGGATAAAAAAAGAGTTTTTGTATTATATCACAGAATTTGGATCCCTAAAGAGGAAAGAGGGAGAATCTGTTTCTGACTTTTCCCAGAGGTTCAATAAAATGTACAATAAGATACTTGATGAGATAAAGCCTACAGAATCCTCTGCCAAGATCACCTATGTCATTTCTTTTGATCTTGAGTTTTGCCTTCTACTAAGAGAAAGAAGATCTTCCTCCTTAGCTCATATGCAAGATGCATCCTTGGAGGTAGAATATAACATTGTGGCATCTGAAAAACTTAGGGGAAAATATGATAGGGACAAGAGAAAAATTAGATTTGAAGTCTCAACCTCTGATTCCTCTATTGTCCATCCTCAAGTTGATGAACTTACAAAATTGGTAAAATCACTTTCTGCTGAGATGGAGAAGTTAAAAATTGAAGGAAAACGGACCTATAGGAATACACAAAATGTTGATAACAGAGGTAACTTCAGAATACCAAATAATTCTCCTCAAATCCTTCCAAGAGATCCAAGAAACAGAGATAGGGATGATAAAAAAGTCCAATCTCCTCTACAAAACGACCTTGTTGTTGATGAGGAAGGAGAGGATGAAGAAATTGATCCTGAAATACATTGCCTAGGTGACACCTCTTCATCCCCTCACTTGAACCAATCTGCATATGAGGAATCCCTAATGGATAATCAAATAAATGAATTGAGTAAAGGGAAAGAAAACAAAAGAAAATCCTAATAGATATAATCTAAGATCCAAAAAGAAAGAGGAAAACACTGACACTTTTGATCAACCCACTAAAACAAAAATTTCTTCCAAGGTTGTGGTGGTTCGAAGCAAAGAAAAAGATGCAAAAATCCCTCAAGATTTGGTTAATAATCCTACCCCAGAAGTCAAGGAGATTATGAAATCCCCATATTCCTTCATCTTTGAAAGTGAGATTCAAAAAATCAAAATATCTGTACCTTTTTTGGAGCTAATAAAAAATGAGGAATTCAAAAGATATCTTTCCAAAATGCTACAGACTGAACCCTCCTTCAATTCCACTGATTCATTCAATATTCAAGATGAAAAACCAAGAGTCATATTAGTACCTTTGGTAGAATATAGAGATGATTCATCCCCTCTCTTTTATACATCATTGAACATTCATGATAAGGTGTTGCAAAACTTCTTGATGGACTCAGGGGCATCTCACAATCTCATGCCAAAAACAGTCATGGATTAACTAGGATTGGAAATTACAAAAAAATACCATGACTTATATTCTTTTGACTCTAGGAAAGTGAAGTGTGTTGGGGTTATCAAAGATCTGGTTGTGACCTTGTTTCAATTTCCCATGAAAAGTGTGGCCATGGATATTGTGGTGGATGATGTCCCCCCTAAGTTTGATATGCTCTTGTCAAGGTATTGAATAAAAATACTAGGGGGAACCTTGAAAATGGACCTTACATATGCCACCATTCCTGTGTTTGGGGGGTAACATAGAAGGATTTATAGGGAAGCTTAGTTGGCCTACATTATCAGTGATGAAACAAACCCCACCAACCATCCTATTTTTCACTTGATACTGATTTAGGATCCAGTATATGTTAGCTCATTGATGCTCCTAAACCTCCTCTTGAAATCAAAAAACATTCCATTACCTTTTGTGAAGATTCTCTTCCAAATACCTCTATTTGGAAGATGTTTTTTTATGGAGCCTCTTCTAAGGAAGGTGTTGGTGTTGGAGTAGTCTTTGTTTCCCCTACTCAAGAGACCATATATTTTTCCTACAAGATAGAATTTGAAACTACAAACAATGTGGCATAATATGAAGCTCTTGTTTTGGGTTTGATGGATGCCAAAGACATCAGGCTTGAAGAGCTAGTAGTGTTTGGAGATGTTGAATTAATTTTCCATCAAATAAAAAATATGTATCAAGAAAAACACCCCAGGCTAAGGACTTACATAAATGAAGTTTGGGATCTTGTTGACAGTTTCTTCTTAGCTTTCAATATATCATTTATTCCAAGAGAGGAGAACACCATGGATGATTATTTGTATGTTTCAACAAGTAATTTCAGAGTCCCTTTGCCACCTAAACTCAAGTATGATGTAGAAGTGAAGTATATACCCTCTATACCTAACAATGTCAAACATTGGAAGGTTTTTTAGGATGATCTTGAAATTAAAAGATTTCTTGAGACCATGGATGAGTTTTTTTCCTTTCGTATTGATCAAGATAATGATACTGAAAGTAGTCCTCATGCTGATGTTTTTATAAATAAAATTGCTAACCATCATATTGTTCAGTTTCCTAGTAACCATATTCCAAAGGGACTAGTTCCTTTGGAGAGATTGTTCGACAGAAATGATGTGATTGTGAAGGTTAAAGGTTCAACTGATAATGTTGATGTGACTGAATGTAATGTGGGTACAGAGAAGGATCCAAAATATTTCAAGTTGTTTAGCAGTTTGTCAAAGGGACAAAGGGATGAATATGTTGAGTTGTTAAAAGAGTTTGATGATGTGTGGCTAACTTGGTATCATACGACACAAACATCATTGAACATAAGATCCCTTTGAAAGAAGAGACTAAGCCATTTAGGAAGAAGCTAAGACAGATAAATCCTATGCTACTACCTATTATGGAAAATAGGTAAAAACACTTTTGGATACCAATATTATCATTCCTTTGAGATACGCTAAATGGGTGGCTAACTTGGTCCTAGTGAGAAAGAAGATTGGAGAAATAAGACTTTGTGTCGATTTCAGAAATTTGAATAGAAGCTCTAAGAAAGATAATTACCCCTTACCAAAGATGGAGCACATATTGCAGAGAGTGACAAGTTCATCTAGGATGTCTATGATTGATGTATCTTATGGATACAATTAGATATTTTTCTTTCCTGAAGATAGAGAAAATACAACCTCCACCACTCCTTGGGGCACATTCATGTATGCTAAAATGCCCTTCGAATTGATGAATGCAGGAGTGACCTTTCAACGAGCCATGGACATTGCCTTTATTTGGGAGAAGAACAAGTTTGTAGTCATATATTTGGATGACATTAGAATATTATCACAATCTAATAAAGAACATTGTCATCATTTGAATAACGTCTTCTTGAAGTGCAGAAAATTTGGTCTCTCTCTCAATCCTAAAAAATCATTGTTTTCTATGAAGGAGGGAAAATTATTGGGGCACATTGTATCAACTGAGGGGGTAATAATTTATTAAAACATACTAGAAGCCATCCAAACCTTGTCTCTCCCTAGATCCAAGAAAGAAATTCAGTCTTTCTTGGGGAAAATTAATTTTTTGAGAAGGTTTGTTTCAAATTTTGTTGAATTGGTAAAGTATATTACAACCATGTTGAGGAAAGGAAATGAAGTGAAGTGGACTATTGAGTCTAGAAATTATTTTGATCAAATTAAAAAGGCTTTGAATGAAGCACCTGTGCTCATCAGCCCTGCCTACTCCAAGGATTTTTTTATATTTTCTTTTGCTTCATTTGACATGGTAGCAGTTGCTTTATTGCAGAAAAATGTAGAAGGGTTAGAGCAACCTATTGCCTTTTTCAGCAGGGCATTGAGGGATGTCGAAATAAAATATGACATCGTGGAAAATTAGGCCTATGATTTGGTCAAATCCCTCAAGGATTTCAAAGTATATGTGTTGCATTCAAAATTTATTGCATATGTCCCTTCAGCCTCGGTGAAAGAAATTCTTATTCAACCTAACATAGATGAAAGGAGGAGCAAATGGATTGCCAAAATTCTTGAATTTGATCTTGAAATAAATCCCACTAAATTGGTTAAAGGCCAAGGTTTAGCTAGGTTGATGGATGAATCAAATTGTAAAGCTATGGGGGTTAATTTCATCAACATTAGCTCAAAAAATCAGCAAGTTGAGTTGTTTGATAAAGGTTCTCAAGTCATCCCTCCATTGGCAGAATGCACTTGGTACAAGGACATCATATATTTTCTACATAAGTTGCAGCCTCCTAATGGTTTGGATAAGAACAAGGTAAGAGATTTGAAGCTCAAATCAATCAAATATTGTCTTATTGACCAAGTTTTGTATTGGAAAGATCCTTTAGGAGTGCTTTTGAGATGTCTAGATCCACAGGAGATCCAAAAGATTATGTTTGATTTTCATGACAGATTATGTGAGGGTCATCACTTCTGGAGAACCACAACCTATAAGATCCTCAAAGATGGGTATTTTTGTCCTAGTATTTTTACTGACATTTTTGAAAATATTAGAGCCTGTGTCAAGTGCCAAAAGTTTTCTAGAAAGAAACAACTCAAGTCTTTTCCATTGAAGCCTGTGGTAGCTTCAGGACCTTTTCAACAGTGGGGCCTAGATTTTATTGGGGAAATTCATCCCGATTCAAGTGGTAAACATAAGTGGATTTTGACTACCACTGATTACTTCACCAAGTGGATAGAAGTCATCCCTACAAGGAATGCATCCCACAAGGTAATAATTAGTTTTCTTGAGGATATTATGGAAAGATTTTGTTGTCCGAGCAAAATTGTTACTGATAATGCTGCATCTTTCAAGGCTGAACCATTGATCAAGTTTTTTGAAATAGTATGGGGCTACATTGGTTCATTCTACTCCTTACTACCCCTAAGGGAATGGACTGGCAGAATCCTCTAACAAGATCCTTATAAAGATCATCAAGAGATTGTTAGAAAGTATGGGATTCAAAGCTTAAATTTTCTTTGTAGGTTGATAGAGTGACAACAAAGAGATCTCTTGGTGTCTCTCCTTTTCAGCTTGTGTATGAATTTGAGGCTATCTTTCCTTGCCTATGGAAAAATTCTTTCAATACTACCAAGGAGAACCTGATGATATGATCAAAAGAATACAACAATTGGTAGAAGTGCAGTAGACTAGGGAGAAGCTACTAGACAAAGGACAATACCATCAATAGAAGACCAAGAAAGCCTTTGACAAGAAGGTAAGCAAAGAATATTTCCAGCTGGGAGATTTAGTTCTCAAGTGGGATGCACCCAAGCAAGACAAAGGAAAGCACGGTAAATTTAAGGCTTTGTGGATTGGTCCTTTCAAAATTTCTGAGGTATTTACAAATAACACTTATAAGTTGTAGAATTTGGAGGATTCCAAAGTTTTTGGTGGCCTTGTCAATGGGCACTTTCTGAAAAAGTATTTTTCTTAAGACATGAGTGGCTTTCATTCCATTGTAAATATCATTATTTTTTTTTTCTGATTGAATAAGTGACCTCATAGCCCTAAGATAAGGCATTGAAACTACTTGTTCTCGGCAACTCATAGGGAGCATGTCATCCCCTATGGAGCCAATGTTATCACACCAAGTTGCCTTGGGTATTTTATCCCTTAGGTTTAGATTTTTAGACTTTAGACTTCAAATTTGCTTTATTTTTCTTTGTGTGATTTTCTTAGGTTAGCTTGAACAAATAAAGACTTGGGTTTTGGCTCATCTTTGTCCCTCACATAGATTTTAAGCCTAGGTTCATTTTATGGCTTATGGTTTTGAATCACCTCATGACTTGACACTGTGCATAACCTATCCCATGACCCTTATGACTTGACATGTCACTCTTTCCACTCATATCCTTTATCCTTTCCATGTTGTCCCTTTGTCCGATTAAAGGTGGGTCAAATCAATTTTTTGAAAAAAGGGCACTGCCAACTCACTAGGAGTTTCCATAGCACACTCCTTGTCCTTTGATCCTTGCCATGATTTGTCATAATCTACTGAGGTCACGATCTACCTTGTTTTCAGCACCTTGGTTCATTAAATATGGATATTAATATTTGGTTTTTAATGAGTTTAATAGCGGTTTTGAATATTTGAATTTTCTAAAACTTGGTGTTGTTGAAACCACTAGTTCAGACCAGTTGTAGGAAGCACTACGGGATCAACTACTAAGGCTGATTTGGAGGCTGAGGTGGTCATGGTGGTTTCCTAGTCAGTTGTAGAGCCTCCAGTTTCAATCACTTCTCCAAGTATTCCGTGAGCTCCATCCATTGCATAGTAAATTCATGGGATATCTCTTACATGAGTTTTGGTAGCAACCGATGCTGCAAACCACTCCCTCCTTCACCAATTTTGCACCTATAGTTTCCCTCTCTCACACTTTGTAGACATTGTCACCTATTTTTCATCTATTGAATATGCCAATTCATTTTTCTCCTAAGTATTGAGTGTCGTGCAATCACCTTTTCCTTGTGTGCACACTGTGCTACTGAAAGACGGTGTTGAAACCTCACTACATTTCCCTTGTTTTACCTACGCTTCATTTCGTTTGGATTGGAGTGTTACCTTTTGGTATTCAAAGACCCCTGCAAAATCCATCAAAACAATGTTTTGTGAAATAAATGTGAGTTGGAGGAGAATCTTAGGAGAGAGCATCCATTATTCACTGTCATTTTCTCATTGAAGTATGTGTTTGTTTACTTCCTTAGCCTTCACTACACCATAACCTTTGATCCTTTATCTTTACCCATGGAGACACCTCAGAAGAGGAAATATCACAAGGGAGGAACTATGGTCAGAACTGAACCCTCATACATGAACATGTTTGATGCAAAGACAATGTGGTCAGGGAGGTTTTTCAAAGGCTGGGTTGCCTCTCTTTTTTCGAAAACATGCAAAGGGGACATCCTGAACTGGCAAGGCAATTTGCCTTACATTTTGATGGCCTTAAGAAAAAGGTAGGAGACCTTGAGTTTGAGGTGTCTAAAGCCTCTATTGAAGTAGCCACAAGGATTCCTAATATCGATGAGAGATGGTTTCAATCGATGACTTTAACTGCTACCTTCTCCAAGGAATTCCTCAAACCATATTTTTAGACAAACAATTTGTCCAAGGGAGTGCCTAGACGCCATCTAGTTGAGGATTTTGACAAAATGATGAAGATAATCCAAAGATACCTTACAAGTGAGGGAAGGTTTAATATGTTATACCAGCACCATATAAGGATTTTGCTTCATTTTACTGGTAAAGATGCAATGAATATCCATTTCTACCTTTTGAGGAGCATGGAGAAGATGTATGATAGAGTCCAAGCCAAGTCCAAGGCTGTGGACACTAGTTTCTTTCACTCTGGATTTATCAGGATGATGGTTATGGAATAATTGAAGAAGAGGAGAATTCCTTGGGAATAGTTCATTATTTCTGCTCACATGAAGTTAGACATAGATTTAACTCCTCAGTCAAAGATGAAAATTCCTTTGTCATCTACTAGTGATGCTCCAGCAAGAACAAGCAAGAAAAGAAAGAGAAAATCCATTGCTTGAGACAAAGAGGTTATTAAGGAAATTGAAGAAGCAGAAAGGGAGGCTTATCATTCTCCACAGAGATATTTTTCACCTCCTCCTGCACCTGAATTGGAAGAAGTCCCATCATCCACTAAATCCACCAACAAGAAGAGAAGAAAACTGCATTTCTCTTCACCTACTCCAGCATCTAGCATAAAAGTAAGGAAGCCATTTACTAGATCATCAACTCTCAAGGAGGCTGTAGAAGCACAAGTCCTACCCAAGGTTTCAATTCCAAATAAAAAGAAACAAAAGGCAAAAGGAATTGAGAACCCTATTTAGGTGATAGACAGAGCCCCTATGCAGTAGAAAGATGAAGGTGAAGCCATGAAGAAACCTATTGAGGTTATCCTTTGGAAAGTTTGTGTGCTTTCCAAAGGATCAATCTCATCATACAGAAAGAGAAAAAATATTTTGTAGTGCCATGGCATTGTGGAATCATCTATATAGAATGTCCTAACATTTTTCTGCTTAAAGTGCTACGAAAGCTCCTAGCCAAAGTACACAGTAGCACTACCTTTTCTACAGAACGCTACCAAATCTTCTAAGATGAAATTAAGGGTGGCGCTACAAATTTTGCAGGACTGTGTCACAGTGGAGCTACCAAATCCACAATTTTGTTTTGATGATGGGCGCTACCAACTTTGCAGGACCATTTCAGTGATGGACACTACCAATTCTGCAGAGGCTATTCAAGGTGTGGTGCTACCAAATTCATAGAGGCTAATTCAGAATGAATTCTACAGAATTCCACACAATGATATAAAGGATCGTTTCTATGGAAACTGTGGGCCTATTTTGGATCAGTGCTACAAAATGTGCAGATTATTTTGCAAGGGCGCTACAGAAACTCGCTACCAAACACACTACTAAATGGTGCTATGAACTCGCACCTGGAATCAAGTGGTTCGAATTTATCACTCTTTTGGGTGGCTGATGATGTGTAGAATACAGAGGACCATAGGTGGAAGCATGGTGACAACATCCAACCCTCGGTGGACACTTGGAAATGGAAATGGATACACATCAAGGGAGACCATGTCATTTAAATCTTGTTGGATTGGTTGCCCACATGTGTCCTTTTTTATATCAATTTGTTAAATATATGTTAGTACAGGTGTTAGATTGATAATTGTTTTTGGAGAATCCTATGGGAGGAAGGCCATCTCGCACCTCTAGTTGTTTCCTTTCCTTTTTGTTATAAATACATTTTCCAAATGATTAAGTAGGTTCAAATGGTTGTGTTGGGCTCCCTTATTGTAATATTTTTGACTAAGTAGACTGGTTCTCTGGTTATGTACTGGACTTGAGAATTTTTTATTAATATAAGTTAGTTTCTCTTATTTCATATTGTTGCCTCTTATGCTAAAGTTTTCATGATTAAATGATTCGCATGGGATTGTTATGGTTGTATTATGATGAATGTTTGATTATAGTACTACCATGATGTTCTTCAGTGTTTTTTAAACTTTGAATTCAAGAAGATCTTGTGTTTGAGTTTTTTCTCCTTGGGCTGCTTGAAGACTTGATGTCAATAACATACCTTTACACCTCTCTTACCGAAGTCTTCCTTCTATTCATTTTTACTCTCATTCATTGAATGAAGCTAATCAATACCTCAATTTCTCGTGCATGCTAGCCCAGATTTCTGAGTTAAATCATTACTAATCTGAGTCTTGTCCACTTGACCTTTAAACACTCATTTACATTTACACATACTTTGATGGGTACTTGGCTTATCCTCTCTGTAATCTAAGGGTGATTTATAGTGCTAACACATTGTGATCCACTGATTTCTGTCCACCAACAGATATTCCATCTTCAGCTTCCACATCTCAAACCTTTTCCCATTAAACTTCTTTATCTCCATTTTCAAACTTCTCGTCATTTCTCTTCACCCCAAGAATCAATACTGCAGATCCCCCACTGTAACAAGGATTATCACAATCGCGAGCCAAACCCTTGACCACAAAGGCATCCCCCTCAATCCAATAATTGATTTGATACTAGATGTATATTTTAACCTTGTACAATTATTTATTGCAAACAAATTTTCAGTAAAAGAATAGAAAATATACAATGTAAAATACACACATTACAAAGATATGTTTCCCCTAGAAACCTAAACTGGGAAAACCAACATATTTTGCATTCATTCATTGTTATACATTTTTTGCAATACAATATACATATAGGATTCAGGGGCATTCAAAACCCTAATCGAATGACCTGGATTAGCCAACAACCCTAATTCCTTAACCAAAAATAGAAAACTTTCGTCAAAAACCATGTTCCGAAAAACTACCCAACAATGGACACGATAATTGAGGTGACACGAAAAATGAGGTAAAAATGAAACATGTTTCCCGAGAGAAAACAAATTCTCGGGATAGTCGTGCAAAGAATATAACACATACCCAACATATATGTTGTTTTTCTTCATATAATTGTCTCTTACATTTTCTCTACAATATATTTCTTTAGGACCAAAACCACTACAAGAGTAACAATAGCCAAAGAAATAACGTTGGTACATGATTGTGTGATTCCATCTTGATGGGAGAGTCTCCTAGTTCTATCCTTGTAAGGAAGATTTGTCTTCTGTGGAATATATTGTTCTTCCTTCCTATTGTCTTCAGAGTTTTTAAGTACATCAATATAAATCTTGGTCATTTCTTCCCTTCAATGTTTTGAAGAGGTTGAGGATTCTTCATTAGTATCTTCCTTCCTTTTGTTGTAACCAATACCAATCTCATCAAATGGTGATATTTGACATTTTAGAATTCTTGTGAGTGGGAAATCCCTCTACGGACTAGAACTTACGGTTTTATCATGCATGCAGAAAAGACCTAAAGATTCCTACTTTCTACTGTCATCTCGGACCTAATCCCCATTATTCTTAAGCAAATACGTAGTTAAGAAGATCAAGTGAGAATACCTTATTTCAGGTGTTTGATATCAATCCTTCTTCATGCTTGGTCAATATTTGACTGTATCTCTCCTCCCAAGGCTGACCTGCATTCACACAAGACAAACAAAGAACTCCACATGCATTTGATCTATAGATTAATGGGTTAGAGATTTAATCAACATGTATGCAATAAACCATGAAAAACTCATATGGTGGGATGGGAAAAGTACTTCTTTATTATTAACTTCACGAAATCAACTTACAATGATGAAGCCGACCACTGCTCCATGAACCTGGTCCTAGGATCCTCTTCAATTGTCCTCCAACTTATTTGCTCTATACTTCTCTTTGCACAAGGATGGCTAAAGGTTGGGACAAAGGGAATGCGTAATCGGGTATAGTTTCTTTGCTATGATTCTCCTATTCCAAATGGGACCCCCAACCCTTCTTTTATAGGCCAGAAGAAGCTAGGTATTTGGTCAAATTTATGGCCATGCATGGCCGAAAGGTTTAGTTAACTTACCCAAAGCTGTATGTTCCATCAAAAACTTTCCTTTTTTGTGATTTTGTAGGTACACACGGGATATCTTGGGTTAGATAGCATGTACACATGTTCAGTAATGTGGCAGGGTGTGTGGGCCTTTATAAAAGGGTTTTTTAAGAAGAGTTGTTCATCAGTGTTTTGGCAAAGAAGGAATCTGAGATGGCCTAATGCCAAGTAAGCATGTCTAGTGCAAATTAGGGTTATAAAAAATGCCCCCTAATGTGTGAGGTTAGAAGATCATATGATGGCCAAAATACATTAACAATATTCACAGATGTGTCGTGAGGCCAGGGATCAGAAATCAAGAGGTGTCATCTAAAAAATAATAATTGTCTCACCGAGGTGGGCATACCCATGCTCGGGATAAAATAAAATCATGGCTACCAATCAAATACACTATAGATCCATGTCATATAACTATATAAAGTGTAGCCACAAGAAATACACAGTGGAGCTACATCTCAAAATCAAAAAGATATACATGTAGAGTATCCATCTTCTAGAAGCTGATAAGGCCTGATGGTTGGAGATGAGGTCTTCAGAGCTTGAGAAACAACTTCAAAATCTTCAAAACTCAGGTAGGAGTGTAATATGAGTGTGCGACTTCACTACCTAGAGGTCTTCGACGACTCGTCGGTCATGGACTAGAGAATCTTGATGATCAGAATAAAGGCTTCATTGATTTCGAACAAAGACTTGATTGGATGTTCAGGATGGTCGGGCATGAGGGAAAGAGACAAACTGTAGAGGGGCCGACTCAGACTTGGTAAAAACTTCCCTTGGACAATAGCATGACAAATGATGAGACTTAGGCAGCATGGCATTAACATAAGTTTACGAGGTAGGAGGCAATGCAAACTCTCCATATGTTTGAAAGAATAACCAAATGGAGGAGGACATAGCTCTATGTAGCGAGAAAAACTTCCTAAGGTCGTATTAAATCCCAAAGTTTGATGAAAAAACAGATAGATGTTATTTATCCAAGGGCGACTCGTTATGCTGCCAATAAATAAAATACTTTTGCCTTCCTCTTTTTGGGGTATATTTGTTTTTTTTGTCTTTTTCAATAATTTTGGAAAAAGAATGAAAGAATGTTACGTTACAAAGGAGGAATGAGTGCTGAAAACATACAAGTTCAAGGTGCAGGGACAAGATTGATTTTCAAAGTAAGGACACTCGAGAAAAATCCTCTAGGGGCCAAAGGTGTCAAGACGCAAAGGCAAAGTGCTACAGGTCTTGCGTATAAGGCATGCTTTAGATGGTTCAGTTGAGAGCAACATGGAGCTAGCATTAGGCCAAAGACGCGGGTATGTAAATGCTATTAATAAAACACACAATGGTAACGTCCTTCAATGTGAGTTTAATGAGCCTAGAGAAGGTAATCTCGGTGGTTTTTCATATTTAGAGAGTCTGAAAAACATAAAAAGGAGACTCCAATGGGGTACATTTTTCGAAGGTAGTCTAGTCGATTTGAAAAAGGGTTAAACTAGCACCGAAAAGACATCTATTCAAAACCATTTTAATGAGTGTGATAAAGACAAGATCACTCGGCCATTTTTTCATTTTTAAGGAGTTTGAAAAAATCTTAACTATGGACTCCATCAGGAATGTTCTTCTGGACCATTTTAACGAGTGTGAAAGAATAAGGTCACTCGACGATCTTTTCAATTTTAGGGAGTCTGAAAAGAGCTTAACTATGGACTCCATGGGGGTTCCTTTTTTGTACATTTAGTCCCTCAAGCCCAAAAAAGGGTTAAAATGATACTTGAGAGTACTCTTCTAGAGAATTGAAGTTCCTTAGAGTATACCTTTGTTCTTACAGTTGACCGTTCGGACTGAAAAAGGGGTAAACTACCGTCGGACAGACATGACTTCAAATTTCATTTTAACGAGCGTGAAAGGCCACAATATCACTCGGAAATCTTTTCATGTTTAGAGATCTTTTCAAATTTCTTGTCAGTGTGTGATCTTTCCAACTCCTTCCTTAAACAAACTATTTATGATTCTAAATTTCTACATGCATCTTCCTTTTCTTTTAGTTGGGATATTAAGACTTCTTCAATTCTATTTTCTTATTCTACTTGGGTCTTTAGGATAATTACTATCTTCTATGTTTCTTCATCATGTTCCACCTCTTTATATTTTTTCAATTCCTTTTTCTATTTTAGGTTCTTTTCTTTGAGTTTGTCTATTTCTTCTAAGGAACTAATGAGTTATGTTGCAAGATCTAC
>ML823952.1:45170-60746 GCA_009831015.1 Picea engelmannii
AGACTTCACCTCCCTCTCATTATTCATTCACTTCATTTCATTTCCTCACAATGTTATACTTACCCCACTTATCACATTTGATAAATGAACCTATTACCCACAACCCTTCATTGCCTATAATGCCTACAAAAATACCTTCATATATCCCAAAGTTCGATGGTAATCTGGGAGAGGACCCCTCGAAACACATCATGACGTAGTATTTATGGTGTTCATCCAACTTGTTGATGGATGATAGTGTGAGGTTACATGTTTTCCATCGATCCCTGACTAGAGCTGCTACAAAATGGTACATTGAACTAAAAGGAATTTCCTTTAAAATATTCAAGGACCTGGAAATGGAATTATTAATGAATTACCAATTTCCTATACAGTATGATATAGGGACAAATCTCTTTATTTCCTTGCATCAATATAATTCCACTCACATTTCTGATCATATACATGAGTGGCGAAGATGACGCAGGATGATTAAGAATCATAGTACAAATAATATCCTTATGGAGTGGTTCACAAATTCCATCCTACCACCCATTTCCTGAGATGTAGCTATAGAAAGGGAAACAATTGAGGAGTATGCCATTTTGCATGCCCAACTTTCATATCCGATTTATTCACAAATGAGTACACTTTATCAAATTATCCCAAATGCTCATAGGTCATCAACATATCCAATGAATCCAACCCCAGGACCCCATGTCGATGGTGTGGTTAGTTCTATTTTTCATGCCTCTGTAAAGGAGCTAGTCGATTAAATGGGTCACATGTCGATTTCATCACACCCATCGGTTTCTAGCACTAGTGCTCAAAATGTTGTGGTCCATCCTGAAACCTCCGAGGTGAATTTGGTGCAGTCCACACAATTGAAGAATCCATAGCAACTTGGAGGAAAGAAGAAGAGGAACAAGAAAAATAATTCTAATAACGAGAAAGGGACTGCCTCCACCCAAAACACCCAGGAGGGAGAAACTAAAGAGAAGCGAAAAAGGTTTTCCCCCTGCACGATTTGTGGGGAGGACCATCCTACTCATCAAAGTGATAGGAAGGGTGACGTCCATATATTTTTGGCATAACAGTGGGGCTCCTAACAACCTATTTTTTTAACCCATTCTTTCCCCCCTCAACCCCAAATCATGCTTTCCAAAAATATTTCCCCTATGGAAGGGGGAATGGAAGGTACCACTCAACATGATGGGTATTTCTTGAATTCTTATATGGTCATGTGAAACCACATGGTCAACCTTCAAATGCGAGACAATAACTATGAAATTTCAAGACTTCCCACACTGCGCTAGAAGAAACATCTTAATCCTGGCCTAGTGGCCCTCTTCAAATTGAGAAGTCATATTTTGAAACATCGCTTTACCCCATGAAGGGAATTCTTCTATGTATGAAAAATAATACCAACACATAGGCTTCCCACAATTACCATACTGTGGAATAAATTTCCTAGGAACCATGTGCAATGTCTGTGCTTGAAGTCCTCCAAATCTTCCTGTTATGGTAAATTTCCCTTTGAGGACTAGTGAAACTCCCCTTGGATCAAGACCCCTCTTGATCCAAGATAGAAGAAAAAAAATGGTGAACTACTTTCATCTTAGACCTATTTCAACAATTATAATGAGAAGGAAGAGATGGGCGACTTACCTTTTCACGAAAGTTGTCCTTACTGCTCCAACCTTTGACCTTGATGTCCAAGCTCCTGGGTGAAAGAAATGACCTACAAAGAACAAAGAGAAATTTATTTCTCCCACACTATATTTTTAAGTGAAAATATATCTATATATGATGAATTTACAATAATAGACATTCATACACTTGAATGCATAGACATGAGAGGAATAGGCCAAGTTGTGTATTAATGGAAACACAACAAAATGGAAGCACTCACAATCTCGAGTTTAATGTTTCAACATCTCCTCCAAGATCTTGTTTCAAGCCCCTTAGTTATCACACAATCATAAGTATGAGGGTCTAAATTATCCTTTATTTTTACCCAAGAATGAAATCCATTATATAGGAGTTTGAGGCATAACAACCTTGATATATGTTGTGAAAATGGTTGAGTATTTATCTCCATAACTTGGGATTTGGCTTATCAAATGAATATTGAGTTTTCCTAAGATGGATCCAAGAGATATGACTTGAATCCTTGACCCAAAAAAACTTAATCTTCTTGGATCTTATCCTTAGGAAAAGGTGGCACAGTTGTAACCTCTTCATAACTCCCACACACTCAAACAAGGTTAAAATCTTAGGGTTAAAAGTATCATTTCAACCTCAAAATGATGTATTTATCATCAATCATATCTAGGGAAGATGACAAGTACTCCCACATGATGATAAAGTTGTGACATATAAGTGTGAAAAATAAACACTTAGTAGTGTAGGAATTTAGTGTGCAATAGATTCCCCCTAAAGTGTGAGGTCAAAAGAAAAGTTGATGGCCTAAACAATTTACAAAAATATGTATGTGAGGGTGTTGGAATAGAAGAGCTGAGAGGAATATGAAAAAAAACATCAAATTAGTATATATATCAGTAGGATCACCACCATGATGATCATATTGCAATATTCTAAGTACTCAAATAGTCTCCATCGCAACCTGGGTTTCAAAGGAGTTCCCAGGGTTTTCCTACTGATCTTGAATGGTACAATTCTAGCTATGTGAATAGATGTGTTGATGTCAAACATGGTAGAAACCACTTGATTACCTGTCATTGATGTATGTGTTAACAAGTGCGAGAGAAAACACCAATGATGAAAATGACTCTACAGGTACCATAGTACATCCCATCGAATGTGAATAAATGAGATGATGTCGAACATTTGTGGAATCATTTGATCAAAGGTCAATGATGTAAACCTAGTATCGAAAGAGAGGAGACCTTCCATTAAGGAATGTAGGTTCCCAGCGATTGATTGGTTTCTAAGTCTAATTCCTAGATAATGTGTTGAATTTGACAGGAATAGACTCGTCGAAGGAGGGCCATGATATTTCCCCCATCATTGATAGGAAACTAACATAGGAAAGTGATGTATGATGATATATTAAATGAGAAAAGACCAACATGAGGATAAACATTGGTAATACTGCAGAATGGTTTATTTAGGTTAAAACATCCCTTGAACATTCTGAGTCAAGAGAAAAGACTTGGAAACATTGACTCGATTGAGAGATAGACCAAAACATAGTGTGATGATGAATGGGGCACTCTTCGAGTGAGCCAAAGGAGTGTGATGAATCATGGGATTGGTATTACTCAGAGACAACAAGATTAACCAATTGTAATACAAGATGCAAACAAGTGTCATTTTCAAGGGAGACAACAAATGGCTACAAAAATGATTTCCAAAACTTGACTCACTTATCTCAAATTCCTCCCCACCATGAACAGTGAGTACCTCTTTGTTTTCTTAACGGGCTTGAGGAGGATAACAAATTATTGGTATAGTTCATCTTTGATGATTTCCTCATCACATCTTTAATGAACCTGGAGAAGGAGGGGTTTGTCCCATATGAGTCCTTTGATGTGTAGTTTTGCAAGACAAAAGAAGGTAAACTCTATGGTATTTTCATGTTTAGAGAATCTGAAAAGATATTAAAGAAGACTCCAAGGATGTTCCTTTCACTAAATTTAGTCCCTCAAGTTCAAAAAAGTGTATAGCAATACAAGGGAGAAATCTTGTAGTCAATATTGACTAGAGTTTTCATTTTTTCCTAGTTAGTCTTACAAGGCCAAAAAAAGGATAAACTACCACTCAAAATATGACCATTGTTTAAGGAGATCGAAAAATGACAAAGTATGCTCATATTTTGCCTCATTTTTTAATGAGATTGAAACAAATAATGAAACTATGCTCTAGGTTGGTTTCATTTTTTAACGATCTTGAAATATAAAATAAACTATGCTCAGAATAATACCATTGATAGGTTTCTTCCCAATGTGATGTCCAAAGGTTGGTATTGGCGGGTTTTTTCCCTACATGATTTCCATAGGTTGGTACTTTTCCCCTAGCATGATTGACAAAATCTAGTGGCTTAACTCCATCATGATGTTTAATTCCATATTGATGTCGATAGGCTGGAGACAGCCCCCCCAAGATTTGTTTCGTCTATCGACTCTTATTCTATACCCAATTAAACTCCTGGCTACTAATAAGAGTAGGTTCACTAGGAAAGGAGAAATAAAGAGGATTCACAGACTTGGATGGAGGAAATGAAGGTTCTAGTACTAGAAATACTAGAAGACTCAACTAGCTTGCTGGACTAAGTGGCATGGGGATACCTAGTGATTTAATTTCAAAAGGGATAGGTGCTACCCAAGGATCAAATGATTCAGGGGAATGTTGCACCATATCCAAAATCATGTTTACCATGGAAACCTGATGTGGGGGATCAAGGGAAATAAAAGGAAAAACTCCCATGAGTGAGGAATCCTTGAGGAGACCTACCCCCACACTCTCATACTCAAAATTGGACTGATTTAGGAAAGGGATATTATTAGTTGAGTGGTTATAAATATCTGGTGTGCAATAATCGAGTTGGTCAATGGTCACAATTTTCCCTTACTGGGGAAATTGCAAGAGGTGAAAGACTGAATATATGACAACAATTATCTCATAAAATAGACTATGACCAAGCAACATGTTATAATCCAGGGGTTCATCAACCACTTCTAAATCAAGAAATAGATTTTCCATTCAATTCCACAACTAAGGATTGCAAGAATCTACAAGTTTGGAAGCCACGTCAATAAAATAATTTAAGGGTAGTGGGAGACTAGTTTAGTTCAGGAGAATCAATGGCCCTCCAACAGGATAAAGGTCTGATACAATTTGAGGATCCTTCATCCAAAATAGTAAGATGGATATTCTTCCCATGAATGGTGGTGGTAATTTAGAACACAAGTTGGTGGGAGAGCCTTAATTTGAAATAATCCAGGTTTATCATAATTATATGTGATGTCTCTGGATCCACAGATCCAATGGCTGACAATAGGGTTCTACGTTGTCTTGGAAAATTCTGTAGAACTTTGAGCGTTGACATAGCGCAAGGTGCTTGTGCCAAATCTTCAACAATGTTGTATTTTTTAGTAGCATGGGAACTTTGATTAAAAACAATTTTTTGAATTGTTACCTTAGGTGGACACAACACTGATTCAGAAACAATATTCTTTATTTGAAGAGAGTCAAAAGTGGAAGTGGAGGGTTTGTCAGTAGTACCTCTATTGGCATTCTTTTCTAGAGTGTTGTCATAGGTCTTGGCCTAGTTATTAGACTAACCATTTTACCACACATAAATATCTAATCACTCGTGGAAGCATCCCCATGGTGGGTATGACTTGTGTTTCCCCCTTGATGTAATACCCCTACGTTAAACCCCAATTGTACAAACAAATGTAAATGTAATTATACATATAAGTTGGTGAGATATGGTACAAGGTCTTGGTTTTGGTTTTGCGCGCCTTGAGTCAGTGTGCAAGAATATCATACCAAAGACGTGAGAACATTTTATAATGTAGCACACACCTTTGTGAGTGTGTGAGGATTGCGCACTAAAGGAAGGGTGTTCACAATCCTGAGTTTGCATACAATGGATTAAGTGTGGTTTTGGGGCCATAGTGACTTTGTGTATATGTATTTTGAGGCCAGAGTGCCTATGTGATTATTAGGCTAGAGAGCCAGCTGTTAAATGGCCAGTGAGCCATCATTGTAATATATAATCACATGAAAATATTAATGAAATCACACCACTTCTACATACCAACCATGTAAAAGAGTATGGGGGCCTAAACTCCACTAGATAGGGAAAATGGGATAAAACTTAAGGATAAGGGGATAAGCTAAGGGGGCTTAAGCCAAAAGGATTATTATATTAATATTCATTAAAGTATAAAGTATAGATAATTATTTTATCCTAAGTTCTAAGGACGGGGACAAGTGGGCCCATGGTAGTTCTCAACATGACAAGTGTCAAGTTGGGAACACACATACATATAGTTTGGACTTAGTTCATTTTTCTATCATTCTATCATCATTCCTTCACTCACTCAGCTGTCATCAGTACCCTCCTATTACTATACCTGTACTTGTACCTATACCCTAGTTAGCTTTGGACCTGAATTGAATAAGCGAGTTATTAGGCCTATAGGATATTGAAGAGGTGGGTTGTTAGGCCCATGAGCATTCTCTCCAGGTGAGAGAATTGATGGGAATTGATTCCTAAAGGTTTCAAACTATATCTACAAGGATATGAGACTTCTTATCTAGCCTATTGTTGAAGCCCCGAAAAGGAAGTGGGGCAGCCAAGGGACTGTTGACAAAAGAAGGGGCACACATCCTGGGGTGGGGCATGCATGTGGGGAATGAGGGACTGTAGGATGTTAGTTTTATTTGGCACCTGTGACTGATTTTTCCTACTATCTGAGATACCTTATTTGGGTGAGGAATACTTTATTGAAGTGGAGTTTAGTCCGAAATTAGGTGTGACCCACTGCTGAGAGTTATGAGTAATGCAGTCTAACACAGCTGGTGTTGTTTTAAATCAAAGATAAGTGTCAATTGTGTGTTAATTAATATGTTGCGTTAATATTTGTGTAATTTTTTTTATGGGTTTTCCCATCTATGTGGAATGCATATTTCTGTTATTATTTTGTATGAATCTGTGCATTTGTAGAGTATTTTTATTATTTAAAGTGGAATAGCCTAGTAGGTGGATGGGGATGTTACAATGTGGTATCAGAGCCCAATTTTCAACACTGAAATTGTATGGGCTGAGTTAGAAGAATGTTGAAGCGGAAATATGCATATAATTAATTTCTGGAGAAGGTCTGCAAGTTGTTGATTAAATTATTGCAATAAAATTGAGAGAAATCTCATGGGTAATGTGAAGAATCGAGCTAGAAATTAAATTTAAGCAATTTTAAATTCTAATGGGGAAAAATTGGGCCTGTAGATGGTCGAATTTTTGATTTTACAGAGTGGCCATGGTGCCCAAGAAAAATTGGGCGAAATCGGTCAAAAGCCCTAATTTATGTAACAAAAATGATGGAAAAACTAGCCAAGTGTGGAAAAATAATCGTGCGCAAATGTTTGCACTAAAATTTGATGTTGTGCGGTGCAAAGTTGGTGATGCGAACAAAACAATAATTGTGCATGGGTGTGTGCACTAAAATTTGTCATTGCATGGTGCTGAGTTGGTGTTGTGTGGAAAAATAATGGTGCATGGGTGTGTGCAATAAAATTTGGTGTTGCGTGGTGCAGAGTTAGTGATGCATGGAAAAATAATGGTGCACGGAAGTGCACACTAAAATTTGGCGTTGCACGATGCAGATCTAGTGATGCACAAAAACCTAATGGTGTGTGGGTGTGCACACTAAAACTTTCACACTACGTGGTGCATAATTGGTGGTGCACACATAATAGTGGTGCGTGGGTGAGCACACTAAAATTTTGCATTGCATGGTGCAGAGCTTGTGGCACATGCATAATATTGGTCCACAACGCATGCACATTGAGTATTGGCAGAGCACAAATAAATTTTTTTGGTGCATGTGCAATGTTGGTATGTATTTCATGAGCGCTAAATATTCACTCCGCATGAAAGTAAAATTGGTGGAGCACAGGGAGTATTGGCACGCGGTGTGAGTGCACTAAACCTTGGCGTTTTGTGGTGCAGAGCGTGCAATGTGAATAGAATAGGGGTGTGTGAAAAAAAAAGGTTGTGCGCACTAGATATTGGCATGCAACACAAACTTTTTGTGTTGTAGATATTGCTGCCTGACATAAAAGTTGTGTACAGTAGATATTTGTGCATGACAAAAAAGTTGTGCGTACTAGATATTGACGTGATAGAAAAGTGGTGCACACCGGATATAGGTGCATATCGTCTGTACTATAATTTGACGTTACACATTTATAACTTTCCCATGTTAAATATGGGTGTATATTTTCAAAATGGTTCACATGAAGTCGATTTAACGGTCTACAACAAGAAAAAACTAGTGATTTTCCACGACATTTGGTATTTTTGGAAGCTTATCTTTTTGTAGATAATTTTGAGGCCCTAAATAGTGTTTTTAGCTACTCAAACAAATGCACTCAACATACAATTTTTGTACCTCAAATGAAATAGCTCATATATATATTTCTAACAGTGTATTCCATTCGTCAAACTAAGTTAGGATGAGTGATTTACAACACAGACAATGGAGAGTAAATTTTAAGCCTCAGTTGACTTCTGAAGGCCATAACTTTCAGCTCCGAAATCAGATTGAGGAAAAGGAGGAGTAAATGGAAATCTATTGAATCATAGAACACATTCATGGACCTAAATCAAAATTCAAGGTATGTTATAAATGTTTAATATTGTATAGAAGTCACTTTTAGCATTCAGGGTCAAAAATATTAATTGGACTGAAACTTCAATAGGTTGTATCTAACAAGTTGAAGCTCATATGGGGGTGAAAATTGGCCAACGTGTCCAAAATATGTTTATGAAGGAACCCAATCAGGATCCTACCAAAAATATAATGGATTAGGTGCAAAAATGCATAATTACAATCCATATTTTCTCCTAGTTGAAGTGTGAACATAAGAAATTAATGGGCAATTTTCAAATGACCATAACTTTCTACTCAAGACTCAGAATTGAGAAAGGGAGTAGTCATTGGAAAGATCTTGGAAATAAGAGTCTAAATATCCACCAATAAAATTTCTCTGGGCAATTAATTTCATGAGAAATCAGAATAAATAGTTATGATGCATATTTGAACAAAATTGTACATAATTTCACGAATTTGTTAAATTATTTAGCCTAACAAATTTTGTTGACTCCACATTTTGAAGAGATAACAACATTTATATTAGAACATGATCAACACAGATTTAAAAAGTATGTAATATGCACATGGTCCTTACAACCATGAATATGAGATCAGAGGGATGTATGGTAGTATAGGTAATGAAGGTACAAATTCAAATGGACATGGAGAAGGTAAGGAAGAAAGCATGAAATTGGTAGAGACCATAAAAATTTTGCAAAAGGATGTCTAGAGTTATAAATATGATAATGAGATGATTATGAAATCCAAGGAGAAGAAGGAGGGCTTCAAAATCAAGTTAATGCAGAGTTTAGACAAAATAGAGAAGAAAATGGATAAGGAGACTGAGTTAAGAAGATCAGTGAGTCACAGTTCACATGATGATGGAGAAGAAAAAGAAGTGTTGGAAGACATCACCATCACTCCTCAAGGAATTCAACTAGGATAGAACACAATAGTTCAATTCCATTCCCTATCAGGAACCATAATAATAAGTCTAGGGTGGATGAGCTACAGGGAGAAATGAACAAAATCAATCCTCCTGCATTTGATGGTGAGCACAAGAAGGATGAGGATGCATAGGCATGGCTAATAGGCATGAGGAAGTATTTTCAATTTCATAATTACTCTTCACAATAAGAAGGAATAATTTCAATCTATCATCTCAAGGGAAAAACGTCAATGTGGTGGGACCAATTTGTGTAGGTACAACACGTTGATGAGAAGAAGGTTACTTGGAGGGAATTCAAGAGGTATTTTCAAAATAAATACTTGAATAAGCAATACTATGACAAGAAAATGGAGTTCTTTGAACTCAAGCTTGGGAGTATGATCATAGATGAATATGAAAGGAGGTTTTTAGAGTTGTTGAAGTATGTTTCCTTCATCAAGGATGTGAAAGTTAAGATTCAGAGGTATTTGAGTGGGTTGTCATCATTTATCAGCGACAATATACAATATGATGATCCCAAAAAATTGGAGGAAACCATAAGGAAAGATAAATTCCTTTATGATCATCATAAAGGAAGAACAACTTTCCAAAATGATTGGGAAGACTAGAATAAAAGCAAGATGGAATAGAGAAAGAAGCGAACTAAGCCACCATTCTTCAAAAATAACTCTCAGGGATAGCCAACTTATAAAAAACCCAAAATGACCAAGACATTGGGGAAAATACCAAGGTAACCACCTATTCAATGTTGGGGTTGTGGGGGAGATCATATGTACAGAGGTTTCCCTCACAGAGGTGAAAAGGTGAGGACTGTTCACAATGTACAACAATATGATACAATGGAGGACATGGGAATAAATGTACCTAGAATATACGCAGCCCTAGATAACAAGAAAGATGAGTTTTAGTCACATATGATTGAAGTGGAAGGTAAGATCAACAACCAACCCATTGCTATTTTAATYGATTCATGAGCTATTCATAGTTATCCAGATCCTAAGATGGTGGAAATTTTTCAATTGCCAAGAAGAAATATTGGAAAATCTTGGTTGGTGCAGCTAGCTATGTTGGGCCTTGGGTATGGATTATRAAATAAAGCGAAGAAAAAYGAAGAGAAAATATGAAATGCAAACTTTRCGGAAGACACATTAACTGAGATTGGGTCGAAGTGGTTAAAGTAGCAGAAAAGAAGGAGTGAAGTAAGGGAAAATGAGTTGTTGGATGAGAAGATCTAGGAGAACAGATCAGTAGGGAAGATGGATCATGGATGACTCAACAAGYGGAAAAATACACCAATAGATCCTTTGGAGCACATCGCAGGAAAGATGGAAACATAGGCTAGTGAAGCCTGGAAAACGTGGGTCAAGTTGACCTAGGGTTTTTGTATTTAGGGGTTTGACACCTATATTTCAACCTAAGGATGTTTGAGAGATATTGTAATGTATAAATAAGAACCTATATGGGAGAAGAGGGGTTTTTCGTTGGCTAGAGTTGTGTTGTGAAACTAAATGAGTGTTTTTGTGTGAGAGGGAAGTGTTGAGTGTGAGAGCCTTCTCGTATTTTAATATCTTCAATTGGGTGTGAAGATCAACCCTACAGTTGGGTGCGCAAGGAGGGGAGAGAAAGAGAGAGAGAAGAAGAGAGATATCTGCAAGCTAAGAGAACAGATAGAACTATATACTTTCATATAATATCAAGAAACACATATTTGTGGATGTCGCCCTAGGGAGAGGGTGAACCATGTATATCTATTGTTATCTGTGATCGATGTTGTGTTATTTTCCTTTTGAGTATTATTTTATTGCAGTATTGTGTTAGATCTGAGATATAACTGTGCGAAGTAGGTTTAAGTTGGTAAGTGATATCTAGTTGTTGTGTTTCTATTGTTTTAGATCCACTTTGTACTTACTCTGGTTGTAGACACATGTGTCCTGCAACCCCCTATTTCTACTTTGGGTGAGACTGCATCTTCTTCGTAGGTGTTGCCAAAAGGGCCTGTAGTTAGGGATTATTGGTGCGTTGTTAGAACTAAACCCTGGGTCTTCCCCTGTGCCAAAAAATGGTTCCGTTGCTGAGACCAAGACATTCTCGAGGGAATGTCAAGGTGGTTTCCATCAAAGACAGAGATTCAGAAGTGTATAGAAGAGGAAGAAAAGGACTTCGCAGAAGCCCAGAACAAGAACCCTAATATTAGCATAGAAGACTGGTTGGAAAAGTATATCTTTACTGATAATCACGAGATTTTCTTTGGAGGAATTCACAAGGAGCTATATGATTGGTTAGCTAGATTAGCAGATACCCAGTTTGAAGTCAGATCTAGATCATCTATGGTTTGGATGTCATCGTTGGTCAAGAAGTTCAAGAGAGTTGATAACGTCGTGCCAAGAGCAGTAGATCACTGGTTTGATAACACCGTTAGAGGGTACATCATCGAGTTTTCTATTAACAGAGCATAGTCATATAGCCAAGTAGAGAGATATTTCTTTAAGGGGCTGAGAGGAAATTTTTTACACTTTTTGAAGTTGAAGATCAAGATGATATTGCATGAGAATAACATATTGAAGATACAATAGTTTGTCAAATTGAAAAGCTAATGTTCAAGAATTCAGATAGCGATAGCGAGATAGAAGTTGGACATACGCGCAATGGGAGAACCTTCAGAGAAGTTCCTCTGGCGAACTTGTTTGAGAAGAATCACGAACTAGTAGCACATGAAGAAGGGTTCTATAGTGGAGAATAATAAGAGTTATTGAACGAGGAACATTCATAGTCTTCTTGGGCAGAGAAAGGGAAGAATGAAGAACCTCGCCAAGAAGAATCAGAAACATCAGGAACTGAGTCGAATGCTGAAGTAAGTACTATTACTTCGCTTATTGTTTTAGCAGCGTTAGGTAACCAGAGTAGCCATATTTATTAGAGCACTTAGAGAACTATTACAAACAATTTAGTACATACTCAGTCAAGAAACCTAGGAAGATCTATGGCGGATGAGATGAGGATACCCACCTTTAGGGGAGATGGATCTGAAGATCTAGATCAACATTGGTTTCTATGCGAAGGTATGTGGATTATTACAAATTTCATTGATGAAGCAGTTAAGAGAGATTAGTTTAGTACTACCCTAAGAGACTGTGCACTAAGATGGTACATGAAATTTGTCCAAGGAGTTGCAAATACGAAACTGTTGAACATCATTAAGACTGCGTTGATTTCTGAATTCAAGAAACCCAAATCAGAATCATAGTGCATTACGGAGCTGAAATAAATCAAGAAGAAAGTAGTTGGACTTGTTTGGGAGTTTGATCAGAGGTTTAATACCTTAATAGGTTGGTTGAGTTTTCATATCCCAGACGAGTAGAACAAGGCATGGTTCATTGTTTCCCTCCTACCACACATCAGAGTCCCTCTGATGTAGTAGAAGGTTGCTTCACAGGTTGAGGCGTTGGAGATCACCATGAAACTAGAGTCAACCCCTATGGGAGAATCCATCTCAGGTATAAGTCAAATTTTGAGTCAGCTAACTAGCTTATCTATACAGGTCGAAGATATCAAGAAAGAAAAGGGAAAAGATAAAACAAAATACATTTGGTGTATCAGATTCAAGTCACAAGGGCATGATAAGGATCACTGTCCCCTATTCCATGAATACTTGGCATTTGGAGCTCCGAGCCCATTGAAGCAGGTTAGTCTACCTTGGTGTGAGGAATGTAGAAATAGACATCGCCCTAGTGAATTCTATTACATGCAAAAATATGTTCAGACACCTACAAATATTTACTGCACATTCTGTAAATATGTTGGGAATGGTGAGAAGGACTGTAGGGCTTAGGATCTCTTGCATGAAAGGTCAAGGGATACATATAGGATTCAAGGAGAGATGCAACAAGAGGGAAATAATACACAGTTTAATTCCCCAGGAAGAGGAAATGTCACACACCCACTACAGCATAATAAAATTTTCACTTTTTCTCAAGGGATAGAATCCCCGAAGTCCTACGGGGGCCTAGCGCAGGCTAGTTCTTCCCTTCTCACCTCCCTATGTTCATGGGTTAGGACCACAGGCCAAACAAACTAGGCACCTTTTCGTGTTTCGTGACTCAGCGATACAAGTGATTCCAATATTAAAGGTAGAATGGCGAGGGGGATTCAGAATGAAACCCTGGCCTTAGATCTGGGCGCGGAGATTCTAGTCGTCTAGATCTACCCGCTGCTTAACGACAAAGCACTAGCTCCCTTTCTTTAGTCCCTAGTTAGATTGGACCACATACGCGCCTAAATGCAAGTGCCTTTCACAACTCATGACCTCGTGAGTCGTGAGTCAAAGACACTCGAATTTTCTTCACAAATCACTGATACTCGAGATCATGAAATGGGTATAGCTTCCTTCTGTCAGCGTCCTCTGCGCATGACCGCCGGCTAGGCTAAACTCTATCTCCTCTCGCTATTCGCCACTTCGTGAGTTCAACGGTTGAACTATCGTTCCTCCCTTATGCGATCCTCTGAGACTCGAAAGTCAGCGAAGGTTGACCTTCCCTTTGCACTGCTCGCAACTCGCCCCTTTGTGAGTTGTAGCGTCGAATATTGGTACCTTCCCTTCATGAACCCTCGAGAAGCAATATTTAATCTTCCCTCTCGCGTTCTCGCTACTCATGACTTCGTAAGTCCAAGGGTTGAGCTCTCATGCCCTTCTCCCGCGAATCCCAGAGACACGAGAAGTCAACGGAGCATTGAATCCCTTCTCTAGGTGATGCATGTCCACCTGTCAATCATGCGGGCCCCACCTTGAAGTTTTTCCATGTGTTCTCTCGTGCTCGTCTCTTGGCACATCGCTACTCGTGAAGTCCTAAACGAATCCTTTCAACCTCCAAACTCATGAACCCCGATACACGATGTATTGAGACGCTAGATCCCACGGTTGTCCTTCCTCTTGGATCGACAACCTGGATCATATCGCGATCTCGCGACTTGGGACTTCGTGACTCTGAGAGTCGGGTCTTCTACTTTTAAACTTACGAATCCCCGATACGTGAAATGGACATATCTCTGCCACCTGTCCTCCAACATGGACGATCTCGATGTCTTCGAGACTTTTGGGATGTAGTCGAGTTCACTCTTCTGCCTAAGTAAAGGATTAGATCGATGACTTATAGGGCTTCGATGGGTCCCTGGGATATACGGTCCAGGATCCTCTCACGACTTCGCCATTCGTGAGGTCAAGAGACTTACTCTTCTGACTCCCGATGTCTGAATCCTGATAGGGAGGGTCTCATGACACGTGTCCTCCTGCAGGCGGGTGGCTCAGATCTATTTCACCTTGTCGTGATTTCTGAGGTCGAGTACTCTAAATCTCATGCTCCGAATCCCCGAGCTCCCGAACGCCGATATCTCGATACAATCTCCTTCTCAGTAATTCTCGCTCTGCTACTCTTCACATGAGGTTTAAAACTAGTGTAATTCTCGACAGATCCAACGGCTATCAGTTGTTTAAACCAAGATCTGATGGCTCAGACCTGTCTCTCCATTGCGCCGTTCTTAAGCTGCCTGGACACGAATCCACAGTCCATATTATTTCACGGACCTTGGAGAATCTACGATCCCGATTCCTTCACTACTCGCGAAGATAGAGGAAAAAGGGTTAAGTCATTTTACACCCTCATTTATTCCTTCGATTTAACGGTTGTGAATGACCACAGATCTCCCGACAGAATCTCATTCGTTGATCAATACTTATTCTTCGAATCCTCAAGGGATTCTGCAACTTCTGTGCCTCTGCAGAGTCCTTGTACACAAAGTGATACCTCTTCTAAGCTTCTCAAAAGGGTGTCTCTATGGGGAGATTTATCCAGGGTATCACCCGAGATGGATAAGGGTATAGGTTTCCCGAGAAACGGCTTGAATTCTGAATTGATTCAATGTGTGCATATACATATAAGTCTATTTATAGACATGAGCCATACATGGCCCTTCCATTATAAGCATGCAACCACCATTTTAGAATCAAAACACTACACAGGCAGTCTTATACTCAGACCATTTATAAAACTGCACAGACTATGAGCATATATGTTTGCATATGAATTTCAAGGTGTAAGACGTAAAAAACTTATCAGAAATAACACCAGAAATGAGTGCAACTACTGAGAGGGGTGCTCGTTTCCACCCAACCGTAGGCTTAGCGACTCCCAACGGATTTACCACTAGCCACCCCCAAGTTGAGACCACGATGCTGTGAGACTGTGTCTTCATTTTCCAGTGACCAGGAGCAAAGGTTTCAATCCTTCCTCTCTGCTATCACTCACT
>ML823952.1:65292-76961 GCA_009831015.1 Picea engelmannii
TGCTGGAAGAGCCTTCTGAATCGCCAACTTCCTTCTCAGTGGAATCGTCTGGCACTGGTCCTTTGCCTCTGGGGTGGACCTTTCTTGAGGTGCTTCTCTCAGTGTGGCCACTGACACGACCATGATTCTGCATCTCAGGTTCATGCTGCATTTGTCACTGTAGGTCGGATAAGCTCTGCAGTAAAACTGCATTAATTTTGGTTTGCTTTTCTTGTTCTTTCATCATCCTTTCATTGCCGGCCTTGCATATTTGCAGTTCAACCATGAGACTCCTCACAGTCTCATCTAGGTTTGGAGGGGTTCCTATTTCTCTTCTTTCATCAGACTCTTCATCTCTGTTGTGGGAGCCTTCTCCCACCTCTTGGTGAGTCACCATACTCTGCGTCTGTAGATTCACGCGGTTGATCATCCGCTTGAGTGAAAAGACAAACGCTGGTTATTAGCCAAGAGTTAAATACATTTTTATAATTTGCGCATAATTTATAACTCTTTCACATGCATACATAGTCTGGTTCTCATTTTCCAAGTTTTTAATCCTGGACAAGAGAGTTAAGTTAGGGGTTACTCCTCGTACGAGTGCTTCGAACGAAGCTTATGCGCAACTTGTTCATGAGCCCAATCAGGCTGAGTGTTGTAACCATGATCTGATACCACTTTGTCACACACCCACTACAACATAATAAATTTTTCTCTTTTTCTCAAGGGACAGAATCCCCAAAGTCCTACAGGGGCCTAGCACAGGCTAGTTCTTCCCTGCTCACCTCCCTATGGTCGTGCGTTAGGACCATAGGACAAACAAACTAGGTGCCTTTTCGTGTTTTGTGACTCAGCGATACAAGTGAGTCCAATCTTAAAGGTAGAATGGTGAGGGGGCTTTAGAATGAAACCCTGGCCTTAGATCTGGGCGTGTAGATTCTAGTCGTCTAGATCTACCCACCGCTTAATGACAAAGCACTAGCTCCCTTTCTTTAGTCCCTAGTTCGATGGGATTGCATACACGCCTAAATGCAAGCGCCTTTCACAACTCGCGACCTCGCGAGTCGTGAGTCGAAGACCCTCGAATTTTCTTCAAAAATCACCGATACCCGAGATCATGAAATGGGTATAGCTTCCTTCTGTCAGTGTCCTCTGCGCATGACCACCGGCTAGGCTAAACTATAGCTCCTCTTGCTATTCTCCGCTTTGTGAGTCCAATGGTTGAACTCTCGTTCCTCCCTTATGCGATCCTTCAAGACTCTAAAGTTAGCGAAGGTTGACCTTCCCTTCGCACTGCTCGCAACTCGCCCCTTCGCGAGTTGTAGCGTCGAATCTTGGCACCTTCCCTTCACGAACCCTCGAGAAGCGATATTTAATCTTCCTTCTCGCATTCTCGCTACTCGCGACTTCGTAAGTCCAAGGGTTGAGCTCTCATGCCCTTCTCCCACAAATCCCCGAGACATGAGAAGTCAACAGAGCATTGACTCCCTTCTCTAGGCGATGCGTGTCCACCCGTCAATCGTGCGGGCCCCACCTTGAAGTTTTTCCATGTGTTCTCTCGTGCTCGGCTCTCGGCACCTCGCTACTCATGAAGTCGTAAATGAATCATTTCAACCTCCGAACTCACAAACCTTGATACATGATGTATCGAGATGCCAGATCCCACGACTATCCTTCCTCTTAGATCGACAACCGAGATCATATCGCGATCTCGCGACTTGGGACTTCGTGACTCCGAGAGTCGGGTCTTCTACCTTTAAACTTACGAATCCCCGATACACGAAATGGACAGATCTCTGCCACCTGTCCTCCAACATGGACGGTCCTGATGTCTTCGACACTTTTGGGATGTAGTCGAGTTCAATCTTCTGCCTAAGTAAAGGATTAGATCGACAGCTTATAAGGCTCCGATGGGTCTCTGGGATCTACGGTCCAGGATCCTCTCGCGACTTCGCCATTCGTGAGGTCAAGATACTTCCTCTTCTGACTCCCGATGTTTGAATCCTGATAGGGAGGGTCTCGCGACACATGTCCTCCTGCAGGTGGGCGACTCAGATCTATTTCACCTTGTCGCGATTTTTGAGGTCGAGTACTTTGACTCTCATCCTCCGGATCCCCGAGCTCCTGAACGTCGATATCCTGATACAATCTCCTTCTCAGTACTTCTCGCTCTGCTACTCTTCGCATGAGGTTTAAACCTCGTGTAATTATCAACAGATTCAACGGCTGTCGGTTGTTTAGACCAAGATTTGACGGCTTAGACCTATCTCTCCAATGCGTCATTCCTAAGCTGCCTGGACACGAATCCACAGTCCAGATTCTTTCACGGACCTTGGGGAATCTACGATCCCGATTCCTTCGCTACTCGCGAAGATAGAGGAAAAAGGGTTAAGGCATTTTACGCCCTCATTTATTCCTTCGATTTAACAGTCGTGAATGACTGCAGATATCTGGACAGAATCTCATCCATTGATCAATACTTATTCTTTGAATCCTCAGGGGATTCTGCAACTTCTGCGCCTCTACAGAGTCCTTGCACACAAAGTGCTACCTCTTCTAAGCTTCTCAAAAGGGTGTCTCTATGGGGAGATTTATCCAGGGTATCACCCGAGATGGATAAGGGTATAGGTTTCCCGAGAAATGGCTTGAATTATGAATTGATTCAATGTGTGCATATACATATAAGTCCATTTATAGACATGAGCCATACGTGGCCCTTCCATTATAAGCATGCAACCACCATTTCAAAATCAAAACACTACATAGGCAGTCTTATACTAAGACCATTTATAAAACTGCACAGACTATGAGCATATATGTTTTCATATGAATTTCAAGGTGTAAGATGTAAAACACTTATAAGAAATAACACCAGAAATGAGTGCAACTACTGAGAGGGGTGCTCGTTTCCACCCAACTGTAGGCTTAGTGACTCCCAACGGATTTACCACTAGCCACCCCCGAGCTAAGACCACGATGTTGTGAGACTGCATCTCTGTTTTCCAGTGACCAGGAGTGAAGGTTGCACTCCTTCCTCTCCGCTATCACTCACTCTACGTAATTCCAGAGTTCTCCCCTCGCGTCTGCCCCCAATCGCCTCTACCCCACGCCTTACCCTCTTGCGAGGTTGCGTGTGGCACGATTACCCTTGCGTCTGGTCAGGCCTGACGGCTCTATGGATGAGCGGTTCACCATCCCATCCCTCATTAAGCCATCCACCTACCAGCCTGCGAGACATTAAATTCGGGGCCAGCGAGCCACTTTTGGTTCTTCGGGCCAGTGGAGTCCAAATATGGTATTAATTCTCGATGGAAGTTAACACCACCTTTCCAGGTGCCTTCCACCGCCATCGTGGTCTCTTTTTCTACACATCCCCTCTCAACAGTCCTGCAATAAAATTCATAATGTTATTCACATTCATTGACCTTTTCCTCAAGGTCCATTTACATCACATATTCACATTCATGAGTTTTCCATAGTTCTTGGCCAGTCTAGTTATTTTTACAAACTGGGGGAAACATGGTATTACAGGAAACTTCAACCCTTGCAGTGGATTTAGAGGAAGAGGATGAGGAGGAGGCATGGGTCAAGGTCAAGGTTAGATCATTTGTTATAACTGCACACAACGAAGTCAATTAGCAAGGGACTATTAGAAACCTTGTACCACTTGCAGTTACTGCAACTCATTTGAACATGTCATAGAATATTATCCCACGTTGTTAGCCAAGCTTCAAGAGAGACGAGGAGGAAACTATCAAGTACAACTAATCTCAGCATAACCTCGCAGAGTGAATCCTAGATTCATTGTTATCACTAGAGGAGGCGTTTCTACAGGCGAAGACAGAGTGACCCTAGGGAATACCACAGAGGAATCAAGGGTCAGAAGAGATGCATATAAGACACAAGAGTTTCATCCAAGGAAAGAGAAACATACATTTGAAGAGGCAAGAAAAGAATTTGGAAGAGATCAAGATTATTCATCAAAGACACAACCTGAGGTAAGAGAATGTGGAATGCCCCTGGTATTTGATCTATCTGCTTCATGCAAAGAAGGAAAAGAGGTAACCAATCTTATGGAATTATTATGCACTTACATTAATTTGATAAAGGATGAAAGAGTTGTACAATTGCTACAAAATTTGATTAGACAGTATGAGCTAGGGAAGGTAGGTCCCTTACTGAATAGAGCAATACACCAAGTATTCAAAAAGAGAAGGACAAATAAGGAACTACACTTGAATTCTCAGATTGGAGATTATGATATAGATTATGTTGTCCTTGACTTAGGGTCGGAAGTCAATGTCATGACGAAGCAGACCTGTGCACTGATGGGAAAACCTAAGTTGATTTATTCCCCTATCAGAATCATGATGGATAATCAATAGGTAGTAAGCCCCTTCAGAAGCCTAGAGCATGTCCCTGTGGACATCGACGGGGTCAAAATGCTTTTAGACTTCGAAGTAATTGAGATAGTTGACGATAACTGTCCTTATCCTGTGCTATTAGGAATTGCTTAGGATTTCAATAATTCTACTGTGGTTGAATTAAAGAAAATAAGAATTACATTTGAAGGTGATGGCCTTAGGGTCATTTCACTTCTGGATCCTGATGAAGGTCATAGATACACAGAGCCCATCAGAGAAGAATACCGTGCATACGAGCTAGAGAATATCTATAAATTGACAACAAGACAACAAGATTACATTAATCCTACAATAGATGGGAATTTAAGATGGAAAAGTGACAACACATGTTCATCAGATTTGAAAGAAGCACTAGATATCTGGCATACCAAAATGTATGAAGTTTCTACGTGAAGATGTGCGAGATTGACTAGGGAAGTTTGTTGGATTGGCACAAAAGTCAGTAATTTGCCCCAATTTGATGGTTTACACCATTTGGAAACCTTATTAATGGAATTTGAATAAATGGTACCAGTACAAAAGAGACAGTTAGCATTGGATGAGGCCTTGAAATAAATTCCAATGATATGGTGGGGGATGCACAAGAAGAACATCATGGACTGGGTGCAATGTCGCACTTTGATGACAGTGCAATTGAATCTTAGATCAAGTAGAAGGGTGTGAAGTTAGATACACAAGTCAAAGTTTTATGAGGGACCATGTAAGAATTTGTGAGGAAGCCTAGAACAACATTCCTCGAGATAAGTGGGTGCATAAATTCATGAACACTTTGGACACAACTCCGATCAACTGGTATCTTCAAGAGGAACTGCGCCTCACCACTGCAGATTGGAAAGGTATGGCTCATAATTTTGTAGCTACATTTTTATTTGAAAGTCAGTAACCTACAGTAGATCAAGATTTACAAGTTGTGAGACAGAAAGTATTTGAGGAGGCACCTAACCTCCCTCTGGAGCAAGATGAGGATGAATGGATTGCACCCCTTCAGAAATTGCAAGGTTGTTACAATATCAATGCCAATGAAGACGATGATACTAGGAATGTGAACATCATAGAAACATAAGGACAAAGAGACATAGAAGGATTGGGCATAGAAATATCTTTTATTGGACAACCAATTAAAATGAAGAAAGTTAATATTGGGATAGAGCAAGCACCTAAGATGGCCAACGTTGGAGATTATTGGGATGATGCCACTATTGATAAGATGACAGAATTACTGCATGAATATTAGGACTTGTTTCCAACCAAGTTCACTAACATGAAGGGAATTAAAGGGCCCATGGGAGAAATGAAGATCCCCTTGAAACCAGATGCAATTCCAGTCAAGCAGAGACCCTATAGATTGAATCCCAAATATAAGAAGAAAGTCAAGATTGAATTAGACAGAATGTTGGAAGTAGGAGTCATAGAACCTGTTGAAGAGTTAGAATGGATTAGCCCTATGGTGGTTCAAGATAAGAAGAAAGGAGATATTAGAATCTATGTAGACTTGAGGAAATTGAATGATGCATGTTTACATGATCCATTCCCTACACCGTTTAATGATGAAGTGTTAGATAATGTGGGAGGATAGGAAGTTTACTCCTTCACAGATGGATTTTAGGTTATCACCATATCAGGATTTCTAAGGAAGACCACCATAAGACCACATTTGCAATAGAATGGGGATCCTACCAGTACACAATGATGCCTTTTGGATTGAAGAATGCACCAACCATCTTTTCTCGGGTGGTGGTCGAACCATTCAAGAATTTTCTACATAAATTCTTCGAAGCATATTTTGATGATTGGACTATTTTTAGATTATTGCGAAATCATATTGAATGTTTAATACTAATGTTGGATAAGTGCAGGCAATGTTAGATTTCCCTAAACATGAAGAAGTGCATCTTCTTTTCTCCCTTGGGAGTGCTGCTAGGGTTGTTGGTAGATTCATCCAAGATTTCCATTATTGTTGATCTACCCCCTCCTACTTTGGTTAGACAACTACACACTGTGCTAGGACATACTAGATACTACAAGAAGTTCATCAAGGGATATGCACAGATAACAACACCCATGGAGAATCTTTTGAAGTAATATTGTCAGTTTCAATGGACAGAAGAATGCCAACAAAGCTTCGACACACTGAACCAAAAAATGGTTACTGCACCTATTCTGGTTTTTCCAGATTGGAGTAAGGAATTTCATGTGCATGTCGATGCATCCTCTATTTCATTAGGGGCAATGCTAGCACAACTAGGAGTAGGATATATTGACCATCCATTAGCCTTTTCTTGCATGAAGCTCTCAATAGCTGACATAAATTACACTACCATTGAATGAGAAGGTTTAGCCATGGTGTATGCGCTGCAGAAGTTTCATCACTACTTGTTGGGAGGACACTTTAAGATGTTCACTGATCACTCTAAGCTGAAATACCTAGTCAATGAGACAGTGTTGGGGGGAAGGATAGGTAGATGGCTTCTTCTATTTCAGGAATATGATTTTGAAATTGTGGTCAAGCTGGGGAGAATGAACAAGGTACCTGACCACTTGTCGAGGTTAGAACATGGAGAGGAACCTACTAGTTTGGAGGATACACTACTAGATGCACAGTTGTTGGCCATGAGGAAGGTTGATGATCACTTCGCCGAGATAGTTCAGTTCCTATCAACTGGAATGGCACCTCGCAAATATACAGTCATGAAAAAGAAACAACTGGTAGTTCGTGCTACATATTTTTCACTTATCGCTGGATAGCTATATAAGATGGGACCTGATGAGATCTTGAGGAGATGTTTTCTGGAGGCAGAAATACCACTAATTATGGCAGAAGAACATGAAGGCATTGCAAGAGGACACTATGCATTAAAAGAAATAGCACAGAAGGTTTTGAGAGATGGCCTCTGGTAGCCCACTTTACAAAGAGATGCTAAAGAATACTACAGAGCCTGCAATGTATGCCAAAGAGTTGGGAAACCTTCCAAAAAAGATGAGATGCCTTTATCACCCCATCTAAACTTACAGGCATTTGAGAAATGGGCCATTGACTTTGTGGGACCTATTAACCCACCAGGAAAGCACATAGGAGCTCGATATATAATCACTGCGACAAAATATTTGACCAGATGGGAAGAATCAAGAGAAGTTAAGGACTGTAGTGCAACTACAGCTTCGTGATTCATATTTGATGATATCATAACTAGGTTTGGATGCCCAAATATCTTCATGAGTGATCAAGGTACACATTTTATTAATAAGACTATTGAATCCTTGACTTAAGAATTTGAATTTCATCATCAGAAGAGCACTCCATACCACCTTCAAGTGAATGGTACAGTTGAATCTTTCAACAAGATCTTGGAGACAATGCTGACAAAGATTTGTAGTGTGAACATAGATGATGGGGATTTGTGAGTACCAGCAGTGTTATGGGCCTATAGAACTACTTTCAAGAAGATGACAATGAATACTCCATTTAAATTGGTTTATGGTCTAGAAGCAGTAGTACCTATGGAATATCTAGTTCCTATCTTGAGAATTGCAACATTTATAGATATGGATGACAATGGCGATGTTCAAAACATACTTGCATAGTTGGTAGAACTAGAGGAATACATATTTATTGCAGGATTCCATCAGCAGGTACAAAAGGAATGAGAGAAATCTTACCACAACAGACACATCAAGAAGAAAACATTTAAGCAAGGAGATCTAGTATTGGTATATGGCAGCAAGTTCATGAAGCATCCAAGGAAGTTTAGGATACATTGATTGGGGCCATATGAGGTTTCCTATGTTACATAAGGAGGAGTTGCGCATTTGAATACTTTGAATGGCAAATGGAAGGAAGGATTGGTGAATGGGATCCGGTTGAAATTCTACTATGACAATTAGTTGCCTCCTAGCTCTCAGTAAAAGAAAAAGGAGAAGGGTCTAGGTACCAGGTGTAGTTGAAACTGGGTACCAGACACAAAAAATACAGTTTGCACATAGTGGGGGGGACCAGAGCAGAAAGCATAGGCTAAAATGCGCAGTCAAAAGTTGAACTGAATCATAAGATTCATATCTGCAGTGCCTCGATATGAGTCACAGGTGAGTGTTGGGGACTTGTTGGGCCTTGGGTATGGATTAAGAAATAAAGCGAAGAAAAAGGAAGAGAAAAGATGAAATGTGAACTACGTGGAAGACACATTGACTGAGATTGGGTGGAAGTGGTTAAAGAAGAAGAAAAGAAGGAGAGAAGTAAGGGAAAATGAGTCATTGGAAAAGAAGATCGAAGAGAACAGATCGATAGGGAAGATGGATCGTGGACAACTCAACAAGTGGAAAAAGCCACCAATATATTATTTTGAACACCTCACAGGAAAGATGGAAAGACAGGCTGGCGAAGCCCAGAAAACATGGGTCAAGTTGACCTAGGGTTTTAGACACCTAGGGTTTTGGTATTTAGGGGTTTGACACCTAGGTTTTGACCTAAGGATGTCCGAGAGCTATTGTAATGTATAAATACGAACCTAGATGGGAGAAGAGGGGTTCATCACTGGCTAGAGTTGTGTTTTGAAATTGAATGAGTGTTTTTTTATGAGAGGGAAGTGTTGAGTGTGAGAGATTTCTGGTATTGTAAGATCTTCAGTTGGGTGCGAAGATTAACCCTGTAGTTGGGTGCACAGGGAGGGGAGATAAAGAGAGAGAGAAGAAGAGAGAGATCAACAAGATAAGACCACAGATAGAGCTATATGTTGTCATATAATATCAAGAAACACAGTTCTATGGACATATCCCTAGGGAGAGGGTGAACCACGTATATCTGGTGTTATGAGTGATTGATGTTGTGTTCTTTGCCTTCTAAGTATTCTGTTATTGCATCATTGTGTTAGATCTGAGATATAACTGTGCAAAGTAGGTTTAAGTTGGTAAGTGATATCTAGTTGTTGTGTTTCTATTGTTTTAGATCCACTTTGCATTTCCTCTGGTTGTAGACACCTATGTCCTACAACCCCCTATTGCTACTTCGGGTGAGACTACATCTACTTTGCATGTGTTTCTGAAAGGGACCGTAGTTAGGGCTTGTTGGTGTGTTGTTAGAGATGAACCCTGGGTCTTCCCCTATTCCAATAAGCTACAAGAGCTAAAAGGAAAATTAATGAGATAGTTAATACATGCCCAATGGACATGAATGGATTGCACACTAGTGTAGATTTGAACATCATACCTGTAGGATCCTATGACTTCCTGATTGGTATGGATTGGTTGTACCAACATCATGTTGTCCTAAACAGTTATAATAAGGAATTTACTTTCTTGGATGAGGAAGGGAACTTAAGGAAATTGCAAGGCATTCCTAGGGCAGTAACTATCAGAGAAGTTATAACCTTGTAGCTGAAGAAAGTTACAAGAAAGGATGTCAAATATTTGCATCACGTATTGAAGAGACACCTAAAGTTAAGATGCCAAATATTGAATATTATGTAGTCCTAAAAGAGTTTGAAGATGTATTTCAAGAAATACCGGGATTACCATCCAAGTGAGATATTGATTTCTCCATCAATTTGATGCCTGGAGTAGCCCCAGTATCCAATACCCTTACAACATGAGTACAACAGAACTAAAGGAAGTACAAATGAAACTTGAAGATATTATGAAGAAGGTGTATGTATGCCCAAGTGTGTCACCTTGGGGTGCCCCTGTATTATTTGTGAAGAAAAAGGATGGAACATTGAGACTTTTCATTGACTTCAGTCAATTGAACACAGTAATTGTGAAGAACAAGTATCATTTTCCAAGAATAGATGACCTCTTTTATCACCTAAAATATGCAAAAATATTATCTAAGATTGATCTCAGGTCAGGCTATCATCAGGTAGAATTAAATAAGAAGACATAAGAAAAATGGCCTTCAAAACCAGGTATGGCCATTATGAGTTCACAGTGGTTCCATTTGGGTTGTTAAATGCACCTGTTGTCTTCATGTGTCTAATGAATGGTATTTTCAGAGAATACTTAGATAAGTTTGTCATTATCTTCCTAGATGACATTCTTATATATTATAATGTGGAAGAAGATCATGAGAAACACTTGAAAATGGTGTTACAGGTATTGAGTGAGCATCATTTGTATTCCAAATTGAGCAAGTGTTCATTCTATCATAAGCAAATTCATTATTTGGGCCATATGATTTTAGAGGAACGAATAGCAGTGGACCCATAAAAGATAAATACCATTGAGGAGTGGTGAACACTAAGGAATGTCTCTGAGGTGAGATCATTCATGGGACTTGTAGGTTACTACAGAAGATTCATTGATGGATTCTCAAATATTGCACACCCAATCACTTCCTTGCAGAAGAAGGGTGTGAATTTTGAGTAGACATTGGATTGTGAAAGGAGTTTCCAACACTTGAAGCATTTATTAACAAGTGCTCCAATACTAATAATTTATGATCCAAATGAATACTTCATTGTATCATATGATGCAGGTAAAGAAGGGATTGGTGGATTCCTTAGTCAGAATGGGTATGTGTTCTAATATGAATCAAGGAAATTAAAGGATAATGAAAGACACTATAATACTAATGATTTGGAATTGACAGCCATAGTGCATGCATTGAATATGTGGAGGAACTACCTCTTGAAAAACATATTTGAGTTGAGGAAAGACTATAGTGGTCTGAAATATTTATTTGGACAACAACCTCTAAATGCTAGGAAAAGTTGGTGGTTAGAATTACTCAGTGAATATGAATTTGATATAAAGCATATAAAGGGGAAAGAGAACAAGGTGGTTGATGCACTCAGAAAAAGGGTGCATTATATGTATGCTAAATCCATTAGCATGTGACAATCATATTTTAAAGAAAAAATCTTAGAGGTTGCAAAATCAGATTTATTGTACATGGAAATAAAGACAAAATTACAGAAAGGCATTTTGTAGAATAAAAGTGAAGAATATAAGCTAGAAAAAGATGAAATTATCATGTACAGGGGAATGATTTATGTGCCAAATTATCGGGAATTCACAAATATGATTCTAAAATAAATGCATATTTTTCCTTATGTTGGGCACCCAGGTTACTAGAAAATAGTCGCATCTATCAAGAACCATTATTATTGGTCAAGTATGAAGAAAGAGGTTGTTGATTTTATTTCTAGGTGTTTGGAGTGTCAAAAGGTCAAGGCTGAGCATAAAAAACCAGTTGGGTTGCTACAACCATTTTTCATTCCTGAGTGGAAATGGGAAGTTGTAACAATGGATTTCATCACCAAACTATCCATAACAAAAAAA
>ML823953.1:0-24132 GCA_009831015.1 Picea engelmannii
TATGGTCTGAAGAATTTGTTTGGACAACCAACACTAAATGATAGGAAAACTAGATGGATGGAATTTCTAAGTGAATATGACTTCAAAATTAAGCATATAAAGGGAAAGGAAAATCAAGTGGTTGATGCACTCAACATGAGATCTCATGAAGTGAATATTTCATCCATTAGCATGTATGAGACATATCTGAAGGACGAAAGTTTTGGAGTAGCAAATTTGGATCAAATTTATTTAAAAATAAAAGAGACATTACAACAAGGTAATTTTCAGTAGAAATTTAATTATTATGAGTTGAAGGAAGATGGAATTCTCATGTACAAGGGTAAGGTGTATGTGGTGAATTTCGGGGAGCTAAAAAATGCAGTGTTGAAGGAGATGCATAATGTGCCATATGTTAGACACCCAGGATATCATAAAACAATTGTAGCAGTAAGAAGCCAATATTTTTTCTAGGAAAAAAGAAAGAAGTGGATAATTACATAGCCAGATGTCTAGAATACCAAAAGGTAAAGACAAAACATAGACACCCAATGAGAATTCTACAACCATTTCCCATTTTGGAATGGAAGTGGGAAGTAGTTATGGTTGATTTTATTACTAAGCTGCCCAGAATAATGAAACAACATGATTCCATCATGGTGGTGGTGGATAAGTTGACTAAAGAAACACATTTCATTCCAATAAAGACTACACACAAGGAAGCAAATATTGCAGAAATTTATATGAGAGAAGTTGCTAGGCTACATGGAGTGCCTAAAGCAATAGTTTCAGGCAAAGATCCAAAGTTTACTTCCAATTTTTGGAAGGGTTTGTTCAAGGGCTTTGGGAAAAATTTAAATATTATTACAACATATCTTCTAAAGTCATATGGGAAAACATAAAGTACTAACAAGATAATTGAGGACATGCTCATAATGTATGTGATGGATTAGCCATCAAAATATGAAGATTATATTCATTTAGATGAATTTTCCTACAACAATGGGTATCAGAACTCATTGAAAATGAGTCCATTTGAGATATTGTATGGAAGAAAATGTAACGCACCAGTGAGTTGGGATAATCCGACAGAGAGAGAAATTGTTGGGACATAATTTTTAAAAGAAATGGAAGATCAGATGGAAAAGATAAAGAAGAATTTAAAAGTTGCCCAAGATAGGAAGAAACGTTATGCAGCCATGAACAATTTTTTTAGAGATTTTAAAGTGGGAGAACATGTGTTTTTTAAAGTGAAGGAAAAGAGAAGTTAACTAATATTAGGAAGTTGCTCGTAGTTGGTAGCAAGATATTGTGGGCCTTTTGAAATATTAGAAAAGATACGGCTAGTTGCATACATGTTAACTTTGAATGCATCCATGGGAGCACATAATGTATTTCATGTGTCATTGTTAAATAAATATGTCCATGATCCTAACCACATAATTGATTGGAATGTGATCTAGGTGGAGCACGAAGGGGGTTTCCGGGTGGAACCAACATGCATCCTGGACCGACAAGTAAAATTTCTCAGGAACAAATCCATAGGACAGGTAAAGATTTAATGGAACTTCTATGGTCTTGAAGATTCTACATAGGAGAATGAAGAAAACATGTGGGCATAATACCCGCAAAGTTTTGACAATTTTGAAGAAAACATAATGCAAGACTCCATTTTGAGCAGCTAAAATTATGAAACCACATCTCCGAGTCCTGACCAACCACGTTGGGGGGATTGATAAAATAATGTATTATTCATTGGGTTAGCCTTGATAAATGGATGACACATCCCTTGGTTTATCCTTGATAAATGAATGGTTCCTTCCTTGGGTTGACGAGTTGAGAGGAACATTCAATTTTGGTTGGAGTTGTCGAAATTGCAGAATTTTGTTTCTAAGTATTGCGATGTAAATTTACATATATGTACATCAGAATAGAGTGCACCAAGGATGGCACACAATTGTATGGGAGGGGGAATGTAACATCCTCACTATAATCCTCAGTTTAATTATTGATTATGTAGATATAATGAGTGGCTACGACCAAAGCAATGTAATATGTGAATTGTATTTCCTTATTTTATTAATAAAATGTGATGCCAACTTCTAAGGGGATATGGACAAGAGATGGGGGATGAATTAATCCAAAAGATAGGGGAGTTTCTAGGACAATGGATAAGAGGGGCCCAAGGGGGGAAATTACCCGTGTATATTGATTTAACCCATTTTCCTAAATTTTCTATTTGTATATGAACCTTTCCATTTCTAATTGAGTGTTTCCAAAGCCAATCATTGAATACATGTAAGAGGGTGGGTGTGAGTGGTCACATACCAAAGTTATTGGGCACATGGGGGTTGAGTAAAATAATATTTGGGAAGAGTGTGAGTCAAGAAAGACAAGCCAAAGAGAGGAAATTCATATGGGTGGGGAAGATAGTTTTTAGTTGGTCAAGTTTTGTGCATGAGAGCCAAGGGAAGAACAAGAAAAAAAAGCTTGAAGATGATGCAACCGTGGAGGGATAATTATAGAGAAATATGTAGCATAATTGGAGTGAATTGGAGTTGTAAAACTGAAGATCCAAGTTTTCAGGCATGAAGAGTGAAATTCTATGTAAGTTGCGCTAAAATAGCAAGTGGTTGATGTCAATTTGTTGATAGTCTTCCTAGCAACATTTTCCCTTAAGTTCTCAACTGAGATATTCCTAGATGCATGTGCCAAAGTGACCCTAATAAATGAATGGGATGTCCAAGGTACTTATATCAGTGAAGGGGTGCATTCCTTAGGTTGTAAATGTCAAGAGGAAGAGATCTGGTGGGAAATCGGGATAGTTGGGTTGAGATTTTATGAGCTTTGAGTGGACTGTGTGATACCACCCTCTTTTGTGGATTTCTAGCCTCAACTCGGGGGTTTCTGGATATTGATATTTGGAACAATCAGTCTATGGTTGGGTGGAATGTCCATCCCAAGTAGTTGGTTTCACAACTTTTGTGAAAAGATAAGTGTCTTATCTTGCTTATGTTAAATTATGTATTTAATTGTTGTGCATGAACTCTATGTATTTGGAAGTGTGCATGAACTCTATGTATTTGGAAGTGATTTATATGTTGTTGTAATGAGTTTTTTAGATACAATTGATGTTGGTTATTAGCATGTTGTATATGCATTTATTTTATGGTTGTATACAATAGCTAAATCTATTTTTAATTCATAGTTATATGATACAGAAAATCAACTAACTGTAAATGAATTAATTTAGATAGTAGAACTTTCATTTTTAAGAGTACTCTTCACCGTAATGTCACTCAGATGGGTTGGGAGATGTTACATTATTAGCGATGATAGTAATTTTCAATTTGTCATTTCCTTGTGGGTTGTAACTTGTCAATATATAGGTCCCACACTCTTCAATACTCCTTGAACCCAAGAATCAGTTTATTCATAATCAGAAAATATAAGCGTTGTTTGGGTCGTATCGATACTTCTTCTATTTTGATGTCTCTTACTCATGAGCTTGTTGATTTTTGTTTTCTGTATTATATTTTTCATTATTTCTAATGGAAAACCATCTAGTGAAGAGACAAGCTTCATACTTTTCTTTTCTACTTCATTTTCTTCATATTCTAAGCCCAACGAATTGAAATTTGTAGTTTCTCTACTTGGAACACTCTTGGGAGATTGAAGATATCAATTTCATGGATTTTCCCATCATCCCAATATTATCATCTATTATAAATATGATCTTACTCACTTTATTCAATTTCAATTTCTGGTTATATATTTCATTCTTGTTGGGGAAGTCAATCCATCTAGGTTGTGGCCTAAGATTAGTTGCACCTTTATAGAGTACCTTAATTTCTCCATTTTCTTTATGTTTTCTTATTTCCTCTCACAAGGCTAAAGATAATCATACAATTTTTCACATCACTATCGTGAATAATCAGAGGAAACGCATACCTTGGGGTGCAATGGTAATAAGTTTTCAATCTAATTTTTATGACTAATGTTTGTTAGCAGATTGGTATCTTGAGAAGATAAATGGAATTGAAGTATAATGGTCATGTTTGTTTAATTTGATTGAATCTAATTTATGAACAATACATTGTGTCCAGGGATCCATGTCTCACAACAATCATGACACTAAAGTCTCTTGTTGAAGGGAATATTGTAGGGAGAGCACATGGCTCTTATCTCTCAGTAAGAAGGTTCTGATATTTGAATGATGGAAAGTATATGAATAACTTATGAAAACACCAAGATTTACATATATTTTTTATGAGATACAACTTAGATTAAGTTTACATTAGCTTAGCATGATTTTATTAGGATTAGTTTTAATTTTGGTCTTTACTTTTCTTTTTTAGTTTAATTTCATTTCAATAAGTCAGTCATTTAAGAGGAGGATTGATTCATATTTATGAGAGGAACGAAATGAAACCACATGTTTATAATATTAACACAGAGATGAAGTGAACAATAATAGAGATACAGTAAAACTTAAATTCTATTAAATAAGAAATGTGTTGAAAATTGTAAAATGCAGACTGAAAACAAGCTTTCTAGAATGGTGGTAGCTTATCTGTGAGAAGAGATGTGAAAACTACACTCATTCACAAGAAGATGAGTACAATGAGGCTTTGAAGGGATTTTTACAATAAAAATAAATGAAAAAACCCTAGAGATCCAAAAACCTAACCCTAGGAGATGAAGCGCCAAAAGTCATGTGGGCCTCATTGGGGTAAGTTGGTACATCAACTTCTCGGGGTCGTAACTTTTGCATACGATCTTCGTTTAGGGTGCATGATAGCTCGTTAGAAAGGTATTGATGAGGATATTCATTTAGGTGGATCAAAAAGATATTTTAGCTACAATTGATATTCCTATTCGAAAAAATAATCATTTAGTCCCTCTAAATGGCCCCTAAAGTTCAGGAAACGAAAAACTGCTAAAAATAGTAAGTTGCCAAAAACCTATTTTGAGTCAGTTGGAAAAGGTGGGTGGAAACCAATATCCTCCTAGATAAATCCTCTTCCATTAGGAAGAAATGGTCTCCATTGCATTGATTTTCCCCATCAAATGAGGAAATTGCTATTGAATTTGGACTTGTATGAACCACTTGCCTTAGTGAAGGAGTTGCCCTGCTTTAACAACCCGATAAAGATAGATCCTCTACTGGCGAGTTCCCTTAACCTATGTGTCCATGATATGATTAGTGTATGCATGTTCCATGTGTTTAGGGTTGATCTTTGTTGGTGTCAATTTTTCTATTATCTCCAAGGTGTCCAATAATAGTGGAAAATAAGGTCGAAGGAGGTACACATTGAATACTGGGTGAAAGCCAAGGAATGGGGGAAGGTTGAGCCCAAACTCATTGTCACCCACAACCTCGGTGATGGTGTAGGGTCCATAAAAGAGTGGACGAATCTTTTGGTGAGGATTTGTAAGGTGTTCCATCTGCAATTGCAACCAAAATGTGTCTCCCACCCAAAACTGGTGTGGAAACCGTTGTTGATCATGGTGATTCTTGTACTTGGCATTAGACTTTTGTAAAATATCCTAAACCTATCCGTGGATGTGATTGATCCACTCAATGAATTGGGTGTATTTTTCATCTCCAATTGGAGCATGCGACAAGTCTTCCTGGGTTGCGCAAGGGGTGGTGCAACATCCATGGGACCCAATGGTTGAAATCCCAACCCCACCTGAAAGGGTCTGTGGCTGGTTGAGATATATATGGGTTTGTTGTAGCTGTGATGAACATAGGGAAGAATCACATCCCAGGTTTGGGGGTTCTTGGAATTGTACATGTGAAGGATGTGCACGATCATCTGGTTGACGACCTCAACTTGGCCATATGTCTGGGGGTGGAAGGAAGTGGAATTGGTGAGCTTGGTGTCCAACAGTAACTAGATGCTCGACCAAAATGTGTTGAGAAACCGATTTTCCCAATATCAGATAATAGTTTGTGGGATCCCAAAGTGTACCCACACTCGTTCAAAGAAGAGCTTGGCAGTGACCTCTGTTTTGATGCTCTTCTTGCAGGCAACCATAATCGCCATCTTGGAAAAGCGATCAACAACCACAAAAACATAGTCATTTCCCCGCTTGGTGGATAGAAGGCCCGAAATGTAGTCTATTGAGATGGATTCCTAGGGTCTATCAGGAGTAGGTAGAGGAGTGTTGAAGCCTTGTTTCTTAATGGCCAGTTTGGCAATAACACAGGTAGTAAAGGAACAAATATACTTCATGACATTCTGTTAGTGTTTCAGCTAGTAGAAATGTCACTGCATCACTTCCATTGTCTTTTTTTCTGTGGGTTGGGGATGCCCTTTCCCTTCTTCTATTGTGAGGGGTTCCCAGACACAAAATACTATGTCTTTTGTTTCAACTTTTACTCGATTTTGACAACATATTGATAGGCCACACCCAAGGATGAGATGTCTAAAACCTCCATTTCTTTATGGATGTATCTATGCAGACCGTTGCGGTACTTGAGCATGATATTTCTCTCAGGCATAACCAAATTGTTGCACAAGGTATGGAAGATATTAGTGAACTCTGGCACTGTTTGGTCTCTTTCTTTCCATAGTGTGGTCCATCTTGTATAAAAGTTGTCATTGCTTCCAACAGGGTAGTATTATTGTTCCTTAATATCATCCCTAAAGGAACAATAATACCTTGAAGGGAGAAACGCCTCCACTTGAGGTGGATACATCGCGTGTCTATGACCATTGAAGGATTTGTGCAAATTTGACCATCATCTCATTCCTCTGTCGCTCAAGGGATTCCTCGAGCAACATTTCAAAAATATCTCCTCTCCCATTGTCTTTCTTTTTTCCCTCCATGGACAATTTCTTGGGAGTGCAAGACCAGTTGTCCTCAAGATCAACAAGCTCGAGACCCAACTTGTTAGAAAAATAGGATCACAGAGAAATAAAATAAAACAAATTTGGAAATAAAGAATAGAAGATGCACAATACAAAAGAGACACAGATATACATGGTTCACCCAGTGTGGGCTACGCCCACCAGATAAATTGCTAGGTCCTTCCTTTATTACTATCCAACAAATGAAGGAATACAACTTACAACACACCTATTGTAACTTCCTCTTCTTTCTCTCATAGTCTCCTCACTCAGAATAAAATATTCCCAATAATTCATAGTCATGATACATTTCCCTCATAAAAGAGGGTTTCCTTCTAGGGAAAAAACCCTAACATAACTTCTGCCATCAAATCCGTGACCTTATAATGAACGATCCAAATTTACTATGAAATCACAATATTATATTTACAAGGAAATTTTTCCTTCGGGATCTTCTCCTTCGAACCTCCATCAGGGAACATTGGCCCTCTTTCCCCCAGACCCCCCAGCTAGGGATAGCCCCCATAGACCCTACAGGGGGTTACTCCCCCTACACTCCCCTATGTGGAGGAGTGTACATTCTTTTGGGGTGTAAAGTCTTCATGGAGTATAAACATGGCTAAAAACAAATACCTATGAGCATGGAAGATAATCAGCCTCCACAACCAACAATCTCCCACTTGGAGACTGATCTCAACAAATCCAACACTGTTGTATCTTTTGGAGTATGATCCTTCTTGGACCTGGACAATTTCTCATCTTCATCTTCATTCTTGAAGACCAACTGAAACTGAGTAGGAACTTATTTTTTCCCTGGTTACTCCCTTAGTTAACATGTCTATAGGATTATGGCTAGTGTGTATATTTTCCAACTTCAAATGTCCATCTTCCAAGATGGATCATATGAAATGGTACCTAAACTATATATTCTTAGCATTATAATGGAAGGATTAGTTCTTTGCAAGATAAATGGAACTCTCAATGTCATAGTACAACCTGCTATTCTCCTTCTTCTTTCCAATTCCTCCATAAACCTTTCTAACCAAATCATTTCTTTACTAGCCTTTGTAGCAGCAACATACTCTACTTATGTTGTTCAAAGTGCAACAATCTTTTGCAGTTTTGAAATCCAGCTTATTGTTGTTCCACCTATAGTAAAAACATACCTTGTAGTTCTCCTCCTGCTATCTTTATCACCTGTCATATCTAAATCAGCATATCTTTGTAGAATAGTGTTTGAACCTCCAAAACATAATGCATGAGTAGCAGTACCTCTCAAATACCTGAGAATCAACTTTACTGGCTCCCAATGTTCTTTACCTGGATTGTTCATATATCTTCTCACAACTCCCACTGCATGTGAAATATCTGGTCTTGTGTAAACCATCGAATACATCAAACTGTCAATTGTTGATGAATAAAGGACCTTGTACATGTATTCTATCTCCTCCTGTGTCTTGGGACACATTTCCTTAGTTGATTTGAAATGGATACTAAAGGTGTACTAACCGGTTTTTCATTTTACATTCTAAACCTCTCCAACACCTTCTCTATGTACTCACACTGAGATAATCTCAATTTCTGATTTTTCCTGTCTCTTGTTATTCGCATACCAAGGATTTTCTTTGTGGAACCCAAATCCTTCATTGCAAATGAATTAGATAATTTATTCTTGAGCAAATATTTATCCTAAATATTATACCCTGCAACAAGCATGTCATCTAGATACAATATCAAGATAATATAGCTTCCATTTTCTAGCTTTCTAAAATAAACACAATGATTAGAATGACATATAATATAACCTTGTTCTGTCATAAGCCTATCAAACTTCAAATACCACTTCCTTGGAGCTTTCTTTAGGCCATACAATATCTTCTTCAACCTGCATACCAAATTCTCCTTTCCTTTGACCTCATGCCCCTGTGGTTGTTGCATATAAATCTCTTCCTCCAAATCCCCATGAAGTTGTTTTTACATATAATTGTTCAATATGAAAATATTCTACTGCCACAAGACTTAAAATAATCCTAATTGAAGTCATTTTAACATCAGGATAAAATATTTCATCAAAATATATACCTTTCTTTTGTGTAAACCCCTTTACAACAAATCTAGCCTTGTACCATTTTTTCCCTCTATCTTCTTCCTTCAAATTGTAAACCCATTTATTTGGAAATTCTCTTTTTCCTATAGGCAACTTAACCAAGTCTCAAGTCTGGTTATTTACCAAGGAATCCATTTCCTCTTATATTCCTTCCTCCCACTTTGTTTTTGTGTCTACCTGCATTCCCTCTTCATAACATTTTCGTTCACCAGAATCAGTCAACAATAAATAATAAAATGAAGGAGAGTATCATTCAGGGGTTCTACTTAACCTGGTAGATCTTCTAACAAAACTAGCAGGAGTTTGAGGTACTTGTTGATCCTGTTGTACATTTTGATTTTTTGGTACCTTTGGAATTTCTTTTTTTGTGATCTCATCAAGCACTATGTATTCTTGTTTTTCTTTTTCCTTTTTTTTTCCTTGCAACTGATCTTTGTACATTAACTTCTCATTGAATATGACATATCTACTCCTAATGATTTTTTTTATTTTCATAATCCGATAAGAGAAAACCAAAATCATTAACACAGTATCCAATAATGGTACACTTCTTGGATTTTGCCTCAAGATTTGTTCTATTTTCTTGATCAATATGGACAAATGATTCACAACTGAAAGTATTCAAAAAAGAATAGTTTACTTTTTTACCTATTCATGCCTCCTCTGAAATTATACCATCCAAAGAACTTAAAGGTCCTCTATTTATTAAGTAAAAAACATTATCTAAAACATCTGCCTAGAGCTGTAAAGGAAATCCAACATGCAATATCATACTCCTTGCATGCTCCATGATTGTCATGTTCATCCTTTCTGACACACCATTTTCTTGTGGTGTTCATGGAACTGTCTTCTCTCTATGAATCCCATGGCATGAGAAATAATGATCAAACTCATTGTTGCAATATTCACCTCCATTGTATGATCTGAGACACTTCAACCTTTTTCTTGTCTCATTCTCAACCAAATATTTCCATTTCTTAAAAGTATAAAAAACATCATTTTTTTGTCGAATGCAATAAACCCAAGTTTTTCTAGTTGCGTCATCAATAAAAGTAACATAATAACGAGAGCCACCAAGAGATGATACATGATTTGGTACACTTCTTTTCCGACTCTGAGAAATCTGACTCTCTTCTGTATTCCATAAACACAATGCTCACATAAATCCAAATCAATTTGTTTAAGATCTGGAAACATATTTCTTTTGTGAAGTATATGCACCCCCTTCTCACTCATGTGTCCAAGCCTATGATTCCACAGTGTTTTATCCACTCTTGTAGAAGCTAAAGAGATAGAAGAGTCAATATTACCAGTACATAAATACAATGTACCTACCTTCTCTCCTTTTGCTACCACCAATGATCCTTTGGTGACCTTCCACACCTTATCTTTAAATATGGATATGCAACCTTCACTTGCCAACTTCCATGTTAAAATTAGATTTTTCCTTAGATTTGGAACATGTCTTACCTCTTTCAACAACCATTGGTTTCCATTGATTTTCTTTATTTTTACCTTTCCCATTCCAACAATTTTGCATGGTGCATCATCACCCAAATGAACCTGTCCAAAATCACCTTGAAAATAATATAGAAAATGTTTCCTATGGGGTGCAGCATGAAATGAATCCCTGAATATAATATCCAAGGCTCAGAAATATTATCTATAGAAAGAATCAAAGCATCTTGTAACACATCACCTGTTACATTTGCTTCTTGATTTTTCTCATGTTGCCCATCTCTTTGTTTCTTTGGAGCTCTGCAGTCTTTCTTCAGATGTTGTTTCTTCGCATAATTCCAACACTCTATCTTTCCGAATCTGGATTTAGATCTTCCCTTCCTAGAATTCCCACGTTTCTCTGAGCCCTTTCCTCTATCCTTTTGTCTTTCCCCGTTCTCCATTTTTAACACATTACCTGATGTCTCACCTGTTCTTTTCTGTCACATTTCGTCACTAAGGATGACACCAACAACATCATCAAATTTTAAATTGTTTGAACCAGAGATAGAGTTACTTACATCCATGACCAAGACATTCCATATTTCTGGAAATGAGCACACAATTAGAATATCCCCGAACTCATCATCAAAGTCCAATTTTACAGAACTTAGTTGATTATTAACCGTATTAAATTCATTTAAATGATCTGCAACAGACCCACCTTATGAAATATTCATATTAAATAATCTCTTCATTAGAAATACCTTATTGGATGTCGAGAGTTTTCATACAGCTTAGCCAATGCATCCATCAAATCCTTCATTTTCTTTTCTTTCAAAATATTGAAATCCATCGACGCTGCCAGGCTCAGTCGTATCGTTCCTAGTGCCTTTCTTTCAAGAACCTCCCATTCTTCATCCTTCATGGCTATCTGTTTCTTTGCTATTCCACCCAATGGTAGGAATAGATCCTTTTGATATAAATAATCTTCCATATGCGTCTTTTATAACTGGTAGTTTTGGTCGTTATATTTCTCAACCCTAAACTTTATATCTTCCACCATTTCTCCCACTTGAACTAGGAACCCTCTTTTCCTACGATTTACCTTTCTCTCTAATAACGATTGTTAGAAAATAGGATCACAAATAAATAAATAAAAAATAATCAGAAATAAAACCCAGAGGATACACAATACAATAGAGACACAAATATACGTGGTTCACCCAGTGTGGGCTACATCCACCAGATAAATGTCCAAGTCCTTCCTTTATTATTATCCAACAAATGAAGGGATACAACCTACAACACACCCATTGTAACTTCCTCTTCTTTCTCTCACAGTATCCTCACTCAGAATACAATATTCTCAATAATGCATAGCCACAATACATTTCCCTCATAAAAGAGGTTTGCCTTCTAGGGAAAAAATCCTAACATAACTTCTACCATCAAATATACGACCTTATACTGAACGGTCCAGATTTACTATGAAATCACAATATATATTTACAAGGAAAATTTTCCTTCGGGAGCTTTTCCTCCGAACTCCCACCGGGGGCCCACTTTCCCTCGGAACCCCCAGCTAGGGATAGCCCTCCCGGACCCCACAGGGGGGGTAACCCCCCTCTGCACTCCCCCACGTGGAGGAGTGTACATTCTTCTAGGGTGTAAAGTCTTCATGGGGTATAAACATGACTGAAAACAAAGACCTCTGAGTTTAGAACGTAATCAGGCTCCACAACCTCCATTTCTGTCTCGATGCATTTATGCAGACTGTTGCGGTACATGAGCAATGGATTTTTCTCAGAGATACCCATGTTGTTGCATGAGGTATGGAATACATTAGTGAACTTTGGCACTTTTTCATCTCTTTCTTTCCACAGTGTGGTCGATCTTGTATACAAGTCATCATAGCTTTCAACAGGGTAGTATTGTTCCTTAATATCATCCCTAAAGGAACCCCAAGTGGGTGTAGCTACAAATAATGTTTATCCCTCTATTTCCTTTTTCTCACAGAATGTATCCCACCAATCTTTGACATGGGGAACAACCTTGAGGAGCGAAAATATAATCTTTTCTCTATCAGAAAAGTAGTGGACAAAAAAATACCCTTATAGAAGGATTAACCATTTATCTATGACATCCAAAACTATTTGAACTTTAAATATAGGAATATCAAAATTGATCTATACCTTGAAGGGGACAACGCCTCTGCTTGCGGTGGATACTTCGCTTGTCCATAGTTGTCGAAGGATTTGTGCAAATTTATCCATCATATCGTTCCTCTATCACTTAAGGGATTCCTAGAGAAACATTCTGCAAGGATCTCATGCCCTGTCATATTTCTTTTTTCCTGCCATGGAAGTTTTCTTGGGTGTGCAAGAGCAGTTTTCCTCAAGAGAAACAAGCTTGAGACCCAACTCTCTATACCTTGACTGTGTCAGGGACATGCATTAAAAAAATGACAAGGAGAATATCGCTCGGATACAACTAATCCATATTTATAAGTGGAATGAAATGAAACCACATATTTATAATATTAACAAAGAGATACGGTGAACAATAAGATATATATAGTAAAACTTGACTTCTATTAAATAAGAAATATGTTGAAAACTATAAAATGGAGACTGAAAACAAGCTTTCTAGAATGGTGGCAAGTTATCTTTGAGAAAAGATGTGACAACTACACTCATTCACAAGAATATGAGTACAATGAGGTTATGAAGGAATTTTTAAAATAAACATGAATTCCAAAATCCTAGACATCCAAAAACCTAACCCTAGGAGATGAAGCACCAAAGTCATGTGGGACTCGTTAGGGTAAGTTGGTACATCAAATTCCCATGGTTGTAACTTTTGCATATGATCTCCATTTAGGGATAATGATAGTGTTAAGAACCAACAGAATAAGTACTCAATTCCTTGAAAAATAGAGAATTTCAGATAATAAGCCTCTTCGAGGGGGCAACCTCCTTTTACCCCACATAAATGTTCAAGTACAAGATGATTCCAAATGAAAATGTCTCCTTGGTATATATAGGAGACTAGGCGGTATAATTACAACTATTGGAATAAAGTTGACATAAATAAAATAACATTCCTAATGTAATATGCCCCAAGTAAGGGGCAATGAGCCAATATTAGGGCTTAACATGCCCCTCCCCTTGAGACAAGTGTTGTTCTCAATGCTTGAGTAACTCTAGATACTTTTGTATAAAAGACTCATCTTCCCAAGTGAAATCTTCATCAAGTAGTTTCCTCCATTTAATGAGATACTCTGAGATGGATATATTCCTCAGCTGGCGAATTCTTGTGTCAGTGATGGCTTCAAGCTCCAATATGATTTTTTATTCCTTGTCAAGTTCTGGAAATATAGTTTGAACTGGGATCTTGTCACCTATAACCTTCTTTAAGAATGAAACATGGAAAACTAGGTGTACTTGTAAAGATGCAGGCAACTCCAATTTGTATGCCATAGTACCAATCTTTTGCAAAACCTTATAAGGGCCATAGTACTTTGGTGATAATTTATTATCCTTCTTGGCTTGCTTGAGGGACATCTGTTTGCATGGTTGTAGTCTTAAAAACACCCAATCCCCTACTTCAAAACTTCTTTCACTATGATGTTGATCTCCTTGTTGTTTCATGTGATTCTATGCCATGGTTAGGTTGTCCTTTAAGATTTGGAGAAATTTTTGTTGATGCTCGATGTGATCTTCCACTGCTTGAACCTTAGATTTTTCTTTTAGAGAAGAAGTGATGGAAGGAGGGTGGTATCCATAGAGTGCCATAAATGGTGTCATTTTTGTTTCAGTATGAAAGGAAGTTTTATACCACCATTCTTCCAAAGGTAACCATTTGAACCATTCCACTATTTGTTTATTAGAGACAAAGAAACAAAGGTATCCTTCCACACATTGGTTCACTATCTAGGTTTTCCATCAAATTGACGATGATAGGATGAGCTATGAGCCAATTGAGTACCCAAACAAGAAAATAATTTTGTCCAAAAATGTCCAGTAAAGATGGGATCTCTATCACTTACAATAATCTTTGGGATGCCATGTAGCTTTTGAACTGTCTCCATGAATGCGGTGGAAACTGTACTAGATTTGAAGGGATGAGAGAGTGCACAAAAGTGTGTGTACTTGGTCAGTCTATCAATAATCACCATGATGACACTCTTTCCTTTAGACTTCGGTAACCCTGTGATGAAATCCATGGAAACCTCCTCCTAGCGCTGACTTGGGATGGATAATGGTTGTAAACTACCTGGGATCTTAATTGTTTCCACCTTATTTTGTTGGCAAACCAAACATTCTTCCACAAACCTTTGAACATCAGTTTTAAGGCCATCCCAAAAAAACTCCTTCTTGACTCTATGGTAGGTTTTCAAAAATCTCGAGTGCCCTCCTACTAGAGAGGTGTGCAATTCCAATAGTACCTTTTGTTTGAGTTGGGAGTTCTTACATAAATATAAGCGATCTTTGTACCATAGTGAATCATTTTTCCATGTAAATGTATCTGATACACTGGAATCCTATTGAAACCTTTGAATGAGTGTCCACACTTTTTTGTCATTCTTCCATTCATCCCTTGCTTCTATTATCCAATCGGGTTGGATTATTGAGATAGCACAGAGAAAGGCCTCAACATCTTCATCCTTTCTTGAGAGTGCATATGCCAAAATATTTTGCTTCCCCTTTTTATAGACTATTTCAAAATCATAACCCAATATCTTGGTTACCCATTTTTGTTGTTCTTTTGAAGATAGTCTATGTTCCAAGAAGTATTTAAGACTATCATGATCTATTTTGACCTTGAAGTGCCTACCTATTAGGTAAGGATTCCATTTCTTCAATGCATGTAGTATTTCCATCATTTTCCTCTCATAAATGGGTTTGTGTAATTCTGTTGGCCCTTGACCAAGTTTTGCAGAATACTTGGTCATATTTGACCATTTTGGGACTGTGACAGCTTGTCAAGGATGGAACGCAACACGAATCGAAAATTAAGGAAGCAAGACCTATTTTTGGGTCCATTTTAGGGTTTTGGGTTGATGTAATAGGAAAGGGATGTCGACCCGTGGGCTTACCCACACTTAGGCCCATTTTGTAATACATAAATAGGCAATGTAAATAGAGAATAAAAAAGGGTAGTACATCTATGTGATGTATAGCTAAAGGCTTAGTGCTAGTACTAGATCTGTGTGATTGGATGTATCTTGAAGTTCTTTGTGCATGATATTGAGAAGCTAAGTGCAAGTTGTCGTAGCTTTGTTTTGAAGTGCAGGGAAGAAGGATCTAGCGAGCTACGCATATCTTCTGTCCTGTGTGAAGTAAGGATCATTAAAGCTCTGTGTTGTAATTGCTTGACTGAGATAATATAGAGAAGACTTTGTGGATGTAGCCCTAGGGTGGGGGTGAACCATGGTAACTGTGTGTATTATGCTTTGTGCTTCTATATAATGTGTTGTTTCCTTTTGGCTAAGTGCTTGCTGTGATTAGTAGATCTAGTTATGCTTGTGTTGATGATATATGAATGAATGTTAGATCTGATATAAAAGATGCTTAGTGCTTGATCTGTTGAACCTAACCTATATTTATGTGGCTAAGTACTGAACCATATTTTATAAGTATTCATTGTGATGCTATGTGTTATCTGTGAAGTACCATACAGGTTAAATATTGACGAATGATCTATGCTAAGTGCCCTGTAAAAGATATAATCACAGATCAGTGTCCCAGCTATGGTTGCAGACATTTGAGTCCTGCAACCACCCCTGCCTCTACCTCAGGGGAGACTTCATCTGCTTCGTAGGTGTTGCCGAAAGGGTCGATAGTTAGGGTTTTTTTGGTTCACTCTTGAGCGTTGAACCCTAGGTCTGCCCCTGTGCCAACAAACGGTTCTGTTGTCGGGACCTGAAACTGTGATTGCTAGGAATTGAGGAAAAAGAAACGTTGTGCAAAAGAAAGCTCTGTGCGTAGATCTGTTTCCCTAGTGTGCAACTTTTTACTCGACTTGTGCATCTTTGTACCAGGAATAAGGTCAGATCTGAAGAAAGGAAGATCAAATCCGAAGAAGAGAAGCGAGATCTAAATGCTTTGTTCTCTAAGAAAAGTAAAAGTGGAAATTTCTGAAAGAAATAAGTTAGATCTACAGAAAAGAGGTAACATTTGTAAGCTCTATGCTCTAATAAAGGTAAGAATAGTCAAAATTTCTTAGATATGGAAGCTTTGTGCTCTATAGATAAGTGAAATTTTTTGTTTCTAAAGCATGAATCTAGGTATGTTTGATAGATTCTATCCTAGCTTCAAAACTAGGGAATTAATAGATGAAATAAAGTTTGATATGAATAGATATGATAAGTATAATGATAGCTATGTTATACCTATGCATCAAAACAATGTCTGGACTAACAAGTGGACGCATGATCCTAGAAATATTTTTTTGCAGGCTAGCTACCATGAACCTGGTGCACAGTACAGAAGAAGTTGGGGAACATTTAAATGAAAGAGAGGATTAACCGTCTGTTATAGCTACAGAAGACCGGGACATCTTGCTAAGGAATTCCTTGGGAGAAGACCTAGTTGCCTCTGTTGTAAGGCTATGGACCATGAAGTGTTGGATTTCCCTAGAATGATTGCTAGACTTAAGAAGATGAATATGGAGCAAGAAAACCCTGAAGGAGATCAAGAGACCAAGATCATAGCAGAAACCTAGAAAGAATCAGAAAAGATATCGGTACAAATGAAAGACACCTTGAATGATCACCGACATGTTAGGTTATTAGAGATCTTCAAAGAAAAGGAGAAAATCGAAGAAATAATAGGGGACTTCGACATTGACTATATTCTTGACGAAGAGACACAAGTGAACATTATGCCAGAAAGAACTTGGGAAGCTATAGGAAAGCTTGCCATGATCCCTTCCCTAGGAGGAACAAGTTATTCAGAGGAAATCTAGTAAACCTATGTGGAAGGTTTGCCCGGATGCCTATGACTATCAATGGAAGTTCGATAGAGGAAGACTTTGAGATTATTAAATTTGTTGAAGACAGTGCCCCGTTTACCATGCTCATAGGAAAACCTTGGATTGATAGAGAACAAGCCAGACGAAAAGAGGAAGAAAAAGTTTTGGAACAAAAGAAGCAAGAGTTAAAAGACTTTATGACCAGAAGGATCATGCACTTGATTAAGGAACAAAAGAACAGATCACAGATATTTAACTCTGATGTCGAAGCTAAGAGAACAATTAAGGATCCACAAAAGATCAAGTTACCTATTTTTTACACAGAAGAAGTATTATCAAGGAACACTAGGAAAGACTTTCAACAACGCACCACAGAAGATAATCATCAGAATGGTAAAAAACTTACTGAGACAAAGCTCACTGGGAAGAAGGCTAGAAAGTTAAGAAAGAAAAGGGATAATACTGTAAGGTTACAAGAGGTTCTAGAGGACACTTTGAAGCAAGAAGAATTTCAAAATTGGAGCTTTGCCGAGATATTAGAACAACAACATAGAATACTTTGCCATGGCGAAGCAATATAGCTGTTGGAACCGATATACCCGTTCGACTGCCACCCTGAACGGATGGAAAAGTAGTTATGGGTTACCCCTAGACCATTGGATAGCACCAGAATGGATAGAATGGAGTTAAAGAAGGCCCCGTGTACATTGCAAGAAGACCGTTGTTGATATTTCCTACTTAACTCATCGCACCACGCACCGAGAATACGTTTTTCAAACTGATAATTTGAGCGTGAACCCTGAGATTTAATTACCCTGATATCATTGCCTTGTTCCCTTACTATCCACTGTAGTCTCTAAATTTTGTTTTTCACCCGAGCTAGCTGACCCAAGTTTGTATGTCAGATGAGCTCAGCACTGCTGAGAAAATTGTTGAAGAAGTTCTAATTGATTTAATGACTGAGAGAGTCATGTCATAGTGTGGAATATCTATAGGTGTATAGGCATCATCCTTGAGAGCACTTCCATCTTCCCCCTCCACTACTCGAGCAGGACCCTCCCGACCACCTTCAAAAAGATGATCTAAGCTTGGAAACAACTTCGCCACAGTGAAAATGATCCCAAGCATCTTGCCTAAATATATCCCACCACTAAGTGGCATAGTGAATCAACACACTATACCCAGAGACTTTGAATATTCTATGGTCATTGCGTACCTCCCGAAAGGGGTGCATGCAGTTCATGTTGATTAGGAGAAGCTCACCACATTGAAATTTGGTGATTTTAACCTTGGAGATCACAAGGTTTACAGTATTCTATCCCCTCACAAGTACTTGACTATTTCAAAAGAAAAGAACCCCAAGATTGTCCTGCAACAATGGACCCATAACCACACGCAGTCAACCCTCCTCAATGTAATGAAGATTCCACATTTCGGGAGGCATCAGGCAGTAAATGCATGTGTCTGATTGTTGTTGTCCTGTTACCACGGAGGATACCTATGGTTGGACCTTCACATCACTATGGATCCAATTCTGATCAATCAGATCACTGGGCTAAGCATGCAGGGCCCTAAACCATAGGAATTTTACCCTGGAAAGACCTTAGATCATTCTCTTTCCCAACAAATAAAATACACATATGGTGATCTAGAGAAAGGCATGCGAGGTTACAAGGTAGCCTCCATTGAGAATGCAACAGAGTGCCTTGGTTTCCAGCTGATCGCCTAGAAGTTAGTCCACAAGAAAAGACCCACATAGGTGACTGGATTTGTAGTTGACCTTGCAGGGAAGTGCGCAGAGGGACTACAAATGAACTGGGAAATGTACCTTATAAATCAGCTAGAGCTTAACTGTATACAAGCGCAGGACCAAGGGTATGAATTCCACTTTAGTTGGTTGCTCATACTCATTACTTTCATCGCTTAGGAACTGCTCGAGGGAGCCACTTTTCTAGATATCGAACCCTTCGAACCACTGGCCCTAAAGTTCTATATGATGTGGTACTCTAGCGACATGAACAAGCAATGGAAGTCTAATGCCATATTCCATGGTTACTACAGTCAATTGAAGAATGCCATCCAGTCTACACTGTGCATCACACCCAACACACTTCATAGGTTTAGACCTTTGATGAAATTCAACGTAGACCATCACTTCACCTATATCACAGCACACGCAGATGAGCACAAACAACAACTCCAGTCATATTAAAAACTGACAGAAGATGACTTGGACGAGATTACCAAGTAATGGTCGGCATATCTCCTCGTTGCAACAGACCCCGCAGAGATGTTTGACGTGGATAGCCTTGAATCTATTTCGGATACACCGGGACCACGCAAGACTAAGAAGGATGTGGAAGTTCAAGATATCCATAGCACATCCATGAAGACTACTTCTCTTTCACCTGCAAAGGGAGGTGATGATGAAGAAGTTGAGTAGAACAAAGGCGAGGTTACTATGTGTAGAGATGACAAAGATCCCTCCAAGAAAAGGAAGATTACCCCACCAAAGCCCTCATCCGGAAAGAAATCTAAGGCCACCTGGACCACACTTAAAACTACCCTTACCCCGGATGATTTTGACTTCTTAATTGTCACATTGAATTATGTTTCACTAGAGCTCGTAGAAAAGAAAGATGCAAAGCAGGAGGAGCAATTCAGTTGGATCAAAGGCGAAATCAAAGAAGTGTAGCAGGCACCCCATCCTAGCCAAGTAGTTTCTATAGTTCCCTTGATAAGAGAAACATCAAAAACAGGTGATGAGCCCACACAGTTATGCCAGATCGCCAAGAAAGCCGAAGATCGCCTTCGACGAGCTCAAGAAGACATAGCGCAAGTGACCCAAGATTTGGCGCAAGAACATAGCACACACAGAGAACAACAGAGGAAGGCAGAATAGGAGCAACTTGCCTTATAAGTGAAGTGGGAGGAGGAAAAAGAAAAGTTACAGCATAGCAAGGACCAGTTGCTAGTAGAGAAACTTGAAGTACAGGAAAGGATTCACAAAGAACTTCGCTCTGTGATGATTATAGAAGTGAAGATGGAAGACTGTCTTCCATAGCAGGTGACCCAAATGGAAGTAGTAATCCAGCAACTCCAACAACACATCACATATTTGGAGCTCCACACCATACCTGAGACACCCCAAGAGATAAGAGATCTAAGAGAGGCCACTGCTCGAAGTGCAGTCGACTGGTTAAAAACCTTGGCTTTGGAATGTAGGAAGATAAGCACTAGAAGTGCACAGACTTATGAAACCCTCGCAGAGAATCCAGAATTGCAAACATTGGAGGCACGGCTCCAGAAAGAAAATAAGCATGCAACTGTACTACAAGCGCAACTAAAGTCTGTGACCCCAGTTGAAAGAATGAATAGGTTAGTAGAACAATGCACAACCCAACAACAAGTACACAGGATGCAAAGTAAAGTGATGGAAGTCTCTCAAGAACTACAACCACTCCAAGAGAAGGCATGCCAACTATTTTCTGAACTTGAAATCTAGTGAGCTGAACTCAAATAGGTTTTCATCACTCCACAATAGTGCCTGGAAGGCCCACTCAATGAAACAGTAATCCAGGAATTTACGAAACAAGAGGTTGTCGCACTGCAGCATGTCGAAGTAGCTCGAGCCAAGCTCGAGGCGTTTGAAGTGGAATTGATTAGACCTGAGTGACTTGGGATGAGTCACATGTGCGTTTTGGGGGCATGTTGGCCCTTGACCAAGTTTTGCAGAATACTTGGTCATATTTGACCACTTTAGGACTATGACAGCTTGTCGAGGATGGAGAACAACACGAAGCGGAAATTAAGGAAGAAAGACCTATTTTTGGGTCCATTTTAGGGTTTTGGGTTGATGTAACAGGAAAGGGATGTAGGCCCATGGGTTTACCCACGCTTAGGCCCATTTTGTAATCTATAAATAGGCAATATAAATAGAGAAGAAAAAAGGGTAGTAAATCTATGTGATGTATAGCTAAAGGATTAGTGCTAGTACTAGATCTGCGTGATTGGATGTATCTTGAAGTTCTCTGCGCATGAGATTGAGAAGCTAAGTGCAAGTTGTCGTAGCTTTGTGTTGAAGTGCAAGGAAGAAGGATCTAGCAAGCTACGTAGATCTTTTGTCCTGTGCGAAGTAAGGATCATAAAATCTCTTTGTTGTAATTGCTTGACCGAGATAATATAGAGAAGACTTTGTGGGCATAGCCCTAGGGTGGGGGTGAACCATGATAACTATGTGTATTGTGATTTTTTCTTTGATCTAATGTGTTTTTTTCCTTTTGGCTAAGTGTTTCTTGTGATTAGTAGATATAGTTATTCTTGTGTTGATGATATATGAATGAATGTTAGATCTAATATAAAATATTCTTAGTGCTTGATCTGTTGAACCTAACCTATATTTATGTGGCTAAGTACTGAACCATCTTTAGTATAAGTATTCACTGTGATGCTCTGTGTTATCTCCGAAGTACCATATAGGTTAAATATTGACAAATGATCTATGCTAAGTGCCCTGTAAAAGATATAATCATAGATCAGTGTCCCAGTTAGGGTTGCAGACATCTGAGTCTTGCAACCACCCCTGCCTCTACCTCTAGTGAGACTTCATCTACTTCGCAAGTGTTGCCGAAAGGGATTGTAGTTAGGGTTTTGTTGATGCGCTCTTGAGCGTTGAACCCCGGGTCTGCCCCTATGACAACAAAGTCCTTTCCCTTGAGTGGTCGACTTTCAAAAGATAGGGTCCCTCCTTCTTTCATTAGGACAACACCAATTCCATTTCTCGAGGCATCACATTCAACAAAAAAGGTTTTTGTGAAGTATGGAATGGTCAGGACAGGAGCTTTGCACATCACCTCTTTAAGTTGTTCAAAAGATTTAGTTTCCTCTGGAGTCCATGAAAATGCATCTCTTCTTAGTTAGTGTCGTTAAAGGTGTTGCTATTCTTCCATAGTTCCGAACAAACTTGCGGTAGTAACCTGTCAAACCCAAAAATCCTCTAAGATTATTCAATGTTTTGGGAATTGGCCAGTCCATCATGGCCTTAATCTTGTTAGGGTCTACTTTGACACCTTCATGAGATACAATATGACCCAAATACTCTACCTCCTTCACTCCAAAGAAATATTTGGATGGTTTGGAATATAGTTTTTGCTCCTTTAGTAGTTGTAGCAACTTGTCAACATGGTGCACATGATCCTCCCAAGACTTGCTATAGATTAGTATATCATCAAAAAATACTAACAATAATTTTCAAAGGAAGGGATTGAAAATGGAATTCATCAACCCTTGGAATGTGGAAGGTGCATTTGTAAGGCCAAAAGGCATGACCAAAAATTCATAATGGCCTTCATGAGTTCAGAATGTTTTTTTTGGGATATCTTATTCCTTCATTCTAATCTGATGATACCCTGAATAAGATCCAATTTTGTGAAATATATTGCTCCATGTAGTTCATCTAACAATTCATCAATGATGGGAATGGGAAACTTAGATATTATTTTCGGGATTAACTGTGTAGTGTAAGTCATTAATATATGACCCATATTCATGAGTATTAGTCACAACTGACCAATAATTCTCATGATTTGAATAGTCCACTTAATAGTGATCTTGTTGAGATCTCTATAATCTGGACACATATGCCATGAGCTATCTTTCTTGAATACCATTACCACTAGTGCAGAGTAAGAACTTTGGCTAGGCCTAATAATGCCAACCTCTAACATTTCTTCAGCCATGCGTTCAATTTCACTCTTCTAGGCATAAGGGTATATGTATGGCCTGATGTTAGGAGGAACACTCCTAGGAATTAGGCGAATTTCATGATCATGATTTTGAGTGGGTGGAATACCTTTGGGAATATCTTCAAATACTTTGGAATGCTTATCAATGATCCCTTGGAGATCTTGAGGAATAGATGGCTTAGATGTTTAAACATCTAGTGAGCTTAGTTGTGCAATAACGCCTTGATGTCCCTTTTTCAATAATTTTGTCATGCCATTAGAGCTTATCACCTTACCGAGTTTCCCTGTGATACCTCTTAACTCAATTTCTTTTCCTTCCAATGAAAATTTCATGAAAAGTTCTTGAAAATTAAAATCCATTGTTCCTAATGATTGTAACCATTGTATTCTTAGTACAACATCAGCACCACCCATGGGTATTAAAATCGTTGGACTATTCATTACATATTCCCCCGTATTAAGATTGATCTTATTGCATTTTCCTGAGCAATTGATAGTTCCTCCATCTACAATCATTACTTGAAACTCTGGCGCTATATATACAAAGCAATTGAGAGCTTTGACTAATTTATAGTGAATGAAATTATGAGTACTGACAAAATCAATTAAGACTATTACCTTTTTATTTTTGATGTATCCTTCGATCTTGAGGGTTTGAGGAGTGCTAATTCCAGCCAATGCATTACACGATATCATGGGATTCAACTCTTCAGATGAAATTGCTTCTACATTTTCATCTTGAGATGGTTCTTGTTCTTTTTCTTCTTCCTCTTCACAATCTATGTGGAATAATTTATTCTCACCACACTTATGTCCCTTACTATACTTGTTGTCACAATTAAATCATAAACCTTTTGCTTTTGTTTCCTCCAATTGTTGAGGTTTCAACCTTGTAGGTTGAGGTTTTTTAGAAGGAGCATTATTCTCTCTATAGATGTTAGGATTGGTCCTTCTAGTAGCCATAGCCATATTTTTACTTTCAACATTTCTTGCCACCTTAAATGCATTCTCCAATGATTTGGGTTCC
>ML823953.1:24232-37112 GCA_009831015.1 Picea engelmannii
ATTCAGGGATTCATTTCATGCTGCACCCCATAGGAAACATTTTCTATATTATTTTCAAGGTGATTTTGGACAGGTTCATTTGGGTGATGATGCACCATGCAAAATTGTTGGAATGGGAAAGGTAAAAATAAAGAAAATCAATGGAAACCAATGGTTGTTGAAAGAGGTAAGACATGTTCCAAATCTAAGGAAAAATCTAATTTTAACATGGAAGTTGGCAAGTGAAGGTTGCATATCCATATTTAAAGATAAGGTGTGGAAGGTCACCAAAGGATCATTGGTGGTAGCAAAAGGAGAGAAGGTAGGTACATTGTATTTATGTACTGGTAATATTGACTCTTCTATCTCTTTAGCTTCTACAAGAGTGGATAAAACACTGTGGAATCATAGGCTTGGACACATGAGTGAGAAGGGGGTGCATATACTTCACAAAAGAAATATGTTTCCAGATCTTAAACAAATTGATTTGGATTTATGTGAGCATTGTGTTTATGGAATACAGAAGAGAGTCAGATTTCTCAGAGTCGGAAAAGAAGTGTACCAAATCATGTATCATCTCTTGGTGGCTCTCGTTATTATGTTACTTTTATTGATGACGCAACTAGAAAAACTTGGGTTTATTGCATTCGACAAAAAAATGATGTTTTTTATACTTTTAAGAAATGGAAATATTTGGTTGAGAATGAGACAAGAAAAAGGTTGAAGTGTCTCAGATCATACAATGGAGGTGAATATTGCAACAATGAGTTTGATCATTATTTCTCATGCCATGGGATTCATAGAGAGAAGACAGTTCCATGAACACCACAAGAAAATGGTGTGTCAGAAAGGATGAACATGACAATCATGGAGCATGCAAGGAGTATGATATTGCATGTTGGATTTCCTTTACAGCTCTAGGCAGATGTTTTAGATAATGTTTTTTACTTAATAAATAGAGGACCTTTAAGTTCTTTGGATGGTATAATTTCAGAGGAGGCATGAATAGGTAAAAAAGTAAACTATTCTTTTTTGAATACTTTCAGTTGTGAATCATTTGTCCATATTGATCAAGAAAATAGAACAAATCTTGAGGCAAAATCCAAGAAGTGTACCATTATTGGATACTGTGTTAATGATTTTGGTTTTCTCTTATCGGATTATGAAAATAAAAAAAATCATTAGGAGTAGATATGTCATATTCAATGAGAAGTTAATGTACAAAGATCAGTTGCAAGGAAAAAAAAAGGAAAAAGAAAAACAAGAATACATAGTGCTTGATGAGATCACAAAAAAAGAAATTCCAAAGGTACCAAAAAATCAAAATGTACAACAGGATCAACAAGTACCTCAAACTCCTGCTAGTTTTGTTAGAAGATCTACCAGGTTAAGTAGAACCCCTGAATGATACTCTCCTTCATTTTATTATTTATTGTTGACTGATTCTGGTGAACGAAAATGTTATGAAGAGGGAATGCAGGTAGACACAAAAACAAAGTGGGAGGAAGGAATATAAGAGGAAATGGATTCCTTGGTAAATAACCAGACTTGAGACTTGGTTAAGTTGCCTATAGGAAAAAGAGAATTTCCAAATAAATGGGTTTACAATTTGAAGGAAGAAGATAGAGGGAAAAAATGGTACAAGGCTAGATTTGTTGTAAAGGGGTTTACACAAAAGAAAGGTATATATTTTGATGAAATATTTTATCCTGATGTTAAAATGACTTCAATTAGGATTATTTTAAGTCTTGTGGCAGTAGAATATTTTCATATTGAACAATTATATGTAAAAACAACTTCATGGGGATTTGGAGGAAGAGATTTATATGCAACAACCACAGGGGCATGAGGTCAAAGGAAAGGAGAATTTGGTATGCAGGTTGAAGAAGATATTGTATGGCCTAAAGAAAGCTCCAAGGAAGTGGTATTTGAAGTTTGATAGGCTTATGACAGAACAAGGTTATATTATATGTCATTCTAATCATTGTGTTTATTTTAGAAAGCTAGAAAATGGAAGCTATATTATCTTGATATTGTATCTAGATGACATGCTTGTTGCAGGGTATAATATTTAGGATAAATATTTGCTCAAGAATAAATTATCTAATTCATTTGCAATGAAGGATTTGGGTTCCACAAAGAAAATCCTTGGTATGCGAATAACAAGAGACAGGAAAAATCAGAAATTGAGATTATCTCAGTGTGAGTACATAGAGAAGGTGTTGGAGAGGTTTAGAATGTAAAATGAAAAACCGGTTAGTACACCTTTAGTATCCATTTCAAATCAACTAAGGAAATGTGTCCCAAGACACAGGAGGAGATAGAATACATGTACAAGGTCCTTTATTCATCAACAATTGACAGTTTGATGTATTCGATGGTTTACACAAGACCAGATATTTCACATGCAGTGGGAGTTGTGAGAAGATATATGAACAATCCAGGTAAAGAACATTGGGAGCCAGTAAAGTTGATTCTCAGGTATTTGAGAGGTACTGCTACTCATGCATTATGTTTTGGAGGTTCAAACACTATTCTACAAAGATATGCTGATTTAGATATGACAGGTGATAAAGATAGCAGGAGGAGAACTACAAGGTATGTTTTTACTATAGGTGGAACAACAATAAGCTGGATTTCAAAACTGCAAAAGATTGTTGCACTTTGAACAACATAAGTAGAGTATGTTGCTGCTACAAAGGCTAGTAAAGAAATGATTTGGTTAGAAAGGTTTATGGAGGAATTGGAAAGAAGAAGGAGAATAGCAGGTTGTACTATGACATTGAGAGTTCCATTTATCTTGCAAAGAACTAATCCTTCCATTATAATGCTAAGAATATATAGTTTAGGTACCATTTCATATGATCCATCTTGGAAGATGGACATTTGAAGTTGGAAAATATACACACTAGCCATAATCCTATAGACATGTTAACTAAGGGAGTAACCAGGGAAAAAATAAGTTCCTACTCAGTTTCAGTTGGTCTTCAAGAATGAAGATGAAGATGAGAAATTGTCCAGGTCCAAGAAGGATCATACTCCAAAAGATACAACAGTGTTGGATTTGTTGAGATCAGTCTCCAAGTGGGAGATTGTTGGTTGTGGAGGCTGATTATCTTCCATGCTCATAGGTATTTGTTTTTAGCCATGTTTATACTCCATGAAGACTTTACACCCCAAAAGAATGTACACTCCTCCACATAGGGGAGTGTAGGGGGAGTAACCCCCTGTAGGGTCTATGGGGGCTATCCCTAGCTGGGGGGTCTGGGGGAAAGAGGGCCAATGTTCCCTGATGGAGGTTCGAAGGAGAAGATCCCGAAGGAAAAATTTCCTTGTAAATATAATATTGTGATTTCATAGTAAATTTGGATCGTTCATTATAAGGTCACGGATTTGATGGCAGAAGTTATGTTAGGGTTTTTTCCCTAGAAGGAAACCCTCTTTTATGAGGGAAATGTATCATGACTATGAATTATTGGGAATATTTTATTCTGAGTGAGGAGACTATGAGAGAAAGAAGAGGAAGTTACAATAGGTGTGTTGTAAGTTGTATTCCTTCATTTGTTGGATAGTAATAAAGGAAGGACCTAGCAATTTATCTGGTGGGCGTAGCCCACACTGGGTGAACCATGTATATCTGTGTCTCTTTTGTATTGTGCATCTTCTATTCTTTATTTCCAAATTTGTTTTATTTTATTTCTCTGTGATCCTATTTTTCTAACAAGTTGGGTCTCGAGCTTGTTGATCTTGAGGACAACTGGTCTTGCACTCCCAAGAAATTGTCCATGGAGGGAAAAAAGAAAGACAATGGGAGAGGAGATATTTTTGAAATGTTGCTCGAGGAATCCCTTGAGCGACAGAGGAATGAGATGATGGTCAAATTTGCACAAATCCTTCAATGGTCATAGACACGCGATGTATCCACCTCAAGTGGAGGCGTTTCTCCCTTCAAGGTATTATTGTTCCTTTAGGGATGATATTAAGGAACAATAATACTACCCTGTTGGAAGCAATGACAACTTTTATACAAGATGGACCACACTATGGAAAGAAAGAGACCAAACAGTGCCAGAGTTCACTAATATCTTCCATACCTTGTGCAACAATTTGGTTATGCCTGAGAGAAATATCATGCTCAAGTACCGCAACGGTCTGCATAGATACATCCATAAAGAAATGGAGGTTTTAGACATCTCATCCTTGGGTGTGGCCTATCAATATGTTGTCAAAATCGAGTAAAAGTTGAAACAAAAGACATAGTATTTTGTGTCTGGGAACCCCTCACAATAGAAGAAGGGAAAGGGCATCCCCAACCCACAGAAAAAAAGACAATGGAAGTGATGCAGTGACATTTCTACTAGCTGAAACACTAACAGAATGTCATGAAGTATATTTGTTCCTTTACTACCTGTGTTATTGCCAAACTGGCCATTAAGAAACAAGGCTTCAACACTCCTCTACCTACTCCTGATAGACCCTAGGAATCCATCTCAATAGACTACATTTCGGGCCTTCTATCCACCAAGCGGGGAAATGACTATGTTTTTGTGGTTGTTGATCGCTTTTCCAAGATGGCGATTATGGTTGCCTGCAAGAAGAGCATCAAAACAGAGGTCACTGCCAAGCTCTTCTTTGAACGAGTGTGGGTACACTTTGGGATCCCACAAACTATTATCTGATATTGGGAAAATCGGTTTCTCAACACATTTTGGTCGAGCATCTAGTTACTGTTGGACACCAAGCTCACCAATTCCACTTCCTTCCACCCCCAGACATATGGCCAAGTTGAGGTCGTCAACCAGATGATCGTGCACATCCTTCACATGTACAATTCCAAGAACCCCCAAACCTGGGATGTGATTCTTCCCTATGTTCATCACAGCTACAACAAACCCATATATATCTCAACCAGCCACAGACCCTTTCAGGTGGGGTTGGGATTTCAACCATTGGGTCCCATGGATGTTGCACCACCCCTTGCGCAACCCAGGAAGACTTGTCGCATGCTCCAATTGGAGATGAAAAATACACCCAATTCATTGAGTGGATCAATCACATCCACGGATAGGTTTAGGATATTTTACAAAAGTCTAATGCCAAGTACAAGAATCACCATGATCAACAACGGTTTCCACACCAGTTTTGGGTGGGAGACACATTTTGGTTGCAATTGCAGATGGAACACCTTACAAATCCTCACCAAAAGATTCGTCCACTCTTTTATGGACCCTACACCATCACCGAGGTTGTGGGTGACAATGAGTTTGGGCTCAACCTTCCCCCATTCCTTGGCTTTCACCCAGTATTCAATGTGTACCTCCTTCGACCTTATTTTCCACTATTATTGGACACCTTGGAGATAATAGAAAAATTGACACCAACAAAGATCAACCCTAAACACATGGAACATGCATACACTAATCATATCATGGACACATAGGTTAAGGGAACTCGCCAGTAGAGGATCTATCTTTATCGGGTTGTTAAAGCAGGGCAACTCCTTCACTAAGGCAAGTGGTTCATACAAGTCCAAATTCAATAGCAATTTCCTCATTTGATGGGGAAAATCAATGCAATGGAGACCATTTCTTCCTAATGGAAGAGGATTTATCTAGGAGGATATTGGTTTCCACCCACCTTTTCCAACTGACTCAAAATAGGTTTTTGGCAACTTACTATTTTTAGCAGTTTTTCGTTTCCTGAACTTTAGGGGCCATTTAGAGGGACTAAATGATTATTTTTTCGAATAGGAATATCAATTGTAGCTAAAATATCTTTTTGATCCACCTAAATGAATATCCTCATCAATACCTTTCTAACGAGCTATCATGCACCCTAAACGAAGATCGTATGCAAAAGTTACGACCCCGAGAAGTTGATGTACCAACTTACCCCAATGAGGCCCACATGACTTTTGGCGCTTCATCTCCTAGGGTTAGGTTTTTGGATCTCTAGGGTTTTTTCATTTATTTTTATTGTAAAAATCCCTTCAAAGCCTCATTGTACTCATCTTCTTGTGAATGAGTGTAGTTTTCACATCTCTTCTCACAGATAAGCTACCACCATTCTAGAAAGCTTGTTTTCAGTCTGCATTTTACAATTTTCAACACATTTCTTATTTAATAGAATTTAAGTTTTACTGTATCTCTATTATTGTTCACTTCATCTCTGTGTTAATATTATAAACATGTGGTTTCATTTCGTTCCTCTCATAAATATGAATCAATCCTCCTCTTAAATGACTGACTTATTGAAATGAAATTAAACTAAAAAAGAAAAGTAAAGACCAAAATTAAAACTAATCCTAATAAAATCATGCTAAGCTAATGTAAACTTAATCTAAGTTGTATCTCATAAAAAATATATGTAAATCTTGGTGTTTTCATAAGTTATTCATATACTTTCCATCATTCAAATATCAGAACCTTCTTACTGAGAGATAAGAGCCATGTGCTCTCCCTACAATATTCCCTTCAACAAGAGACTTTAGTGTCATGATTGTTGTGAGACATGGATCCCTGGACACAATGTATTGTTCATAAATTAGATTCAATCAAATTAAACAAACATGACCATTATACTTCAATTCCATTTATCTTCTCAAGATACCAATCTGCTAACAAACATTAGTCATAAAAATTAGATTGAAAACTTATTACCATTGCACCCCAAGGTATGCGTTTCCTCTGATTATTCACGATAGTGATGTGAAAAATTGTATGATTATCTTTAGCCTTGTGAGAGGAAATAAGAAAACATAAAGAAAATGGAGAAATTAAGGTACTCTATAAAGGTGCAACTAATCTTAGGCCACAACCTAGATGGATTGACTTCCCCAACAAGAATGAAATATATAACCAGAAATTGAAATTGAATAAAGTGAGTAAGATCATATTTATAATAGATGATAATATTGGGATGATGGGAAAATCCATGAAATTGATATCTTCAATCTCCCAAGAGTGTTCCAAGTAGAGAAACTACAAATTTCAATTCGTTGGGCTTAGAATATGAAGAAAATGAAGTAGAAAAGAAAAGTATGAAGCTTGTCTCTTCACTAGATGGTTTTCCATTAGAAATAATGAAAAATATAATACAGAAAACAAAAATCAACAAGCTCATGAGTAAGAGACATCAAAATAGAAGAAGTATCGATACGACCCAAACAACGCTTATATTTTCTGATTATGAATAAACTGATTCTTGGGTTCAAGGAGTATTGAAGAGTGTGGGACCTATATATTGACAAGTTACAACCCACAAGGAAATGACAAATTGAAAATTACTATCATCGCTAATAATGTAACATCTCCCAACCCATCTGAGTGACATTACGGTGAAGAGTACTCTTAAAAATGAAAGTTCTACTATCTAAATTAATTCATTTACAGTTAGTTGATTTTCTGTATCATATAACTATGAATTAAAAATAGATTTAGCTATTGTATACAACCATAAAATAAATGCATATACAACATGCTAATAACCAACATCAATTGTATCTAAAAAACTCATTACAACAACATATAAATCACTTCCAAATACATAGAGTTCATGCACACTTCCAAATACATAGAGTTCATGCACAACAATTAAATACATAATTTAACATAAGCAAGATAAGACACTTATCTTTTCACAAAAGTTGTGAAACCAACTACTTGGGATGGACATTCCACCCAACCATAGACTGATTGTTCCAAATATCAATATCCAGAAACCCCCGAGTTGAGGCTAGAAATCCACAAAAGAGGGTGGTATCACACAGTCCACTCAAAGCTCATAAAATCTCAACCCAACTATCCCGATTTCCCACCAGATCTCTTCCTCTTGACATTTACAACCTAAGGAATGCACCCCTTCACTGATATAAGTACCTTGGACATCCCATTCATTTATTAGGGTCACTTTGGCACATGCATCTAGGAATATCTCAGTTGAGAACTTAAGGGAAAATGTTGCTAGGAAGACTATCAACAAATTGACATCAACCACTTGCTATTTTAGCGCAACTTACATAGAATTTCACTCTTCATGCCTGAAAACTTGGATCTTCAGTTTTACAACTCCAATTCACTCCAATTATGCTACATATTTCTCTATAATTATCCCTCCACGGTTGCATCATCTTCAAGCTTTTTTTTCTTGTTCTTCCCTTGGCTCTCATGCACAAAACTTGACCAACTAAAAACTATCTTCCCCACCCATATGAATTTCCTCTCTTTGGCTTGTCTTTCTTGACTCACACTCTTCCCAAATATTATTTTACTCAACCCCCATGTGCCCAATAACTTTGGTATGTGACCACTCACACCCACCCTCTTACATGTATTCAATGATTGGCTTTGGAAACACTCAATTAGAAATGGAAAGGTTCATATACAAATAGAAAATTTAGGAAAATGGGTTAAATCAATATACACGGGTAATTTCCCCCCTTGGGCCCCTCTTATCCATTGTCCTAGAAACTCCCCTATCTTTTGGATTAATTCATCCCCCATCTCTTGTCCATATCCCCTTAGAAGTTGGCATCACATTTTATTAATAAAATAAGGAAATACAATTCACATATTACATTGCTTTGGTCGTAGCCACTCATTATATCTACATAATCAATAATTAAACTGAGGATTATAGTGAGGATGTTACATTCCCCCTCCCATACAATTGTGTGCCATCCTTGGTGCACTCTATTCTGATGTACATATATGTAAATTTACATCGCAATACTTAGAAACAAAATTCTGCAATTTCGACAACTCCAACCAAAATTGAATGTTCCTCTCAACTCGTCAACCCAAGGAAGGAACCATTCATTTATCAAGGATAAACCAAGGGATGTGTCATCCATTTATCAAGGCTAACCCAATGAATAATACATTATTTTATCAATCCCCCCAACGTGGTTGGTCAGGACTCGGAGATGTGGTTTCATAATTTTAGCTGCTCAAAATGGAGTCTTGCATTATGTTTTCTTCAAAATTGTCAAAACTTTGCGGGTATTATGCCCACATGTTTTCTTCATTCTCCTATGTAGAATCTTCAAGACCATAGAAGTTCCATTAAATCTTTACCTGTCCTATGGATTTGTTCCTGAGAAATTTTACTTGTCGGTCCAGGATGCATGTTGGTTCCACCCGGAAACCCCCTTCGTGCTCCACCTAGATCACATTCCAATCAATTATGTGGTTAGGATCATGGACATATTTATTTAACAATGACACATGAAATACATTATGTGCTCCCATGGATGCATTCAAAGTTAACATGTATGCAACTAGCCGTATCTTTTCTAATATTTCAAAAGGCCCACAATATCTTGCTACCAACTACGAGCAACTTCCTAATATTAGTTAACTTCTCTTTTCCTTCACTTTAAAAAACACATGTTCTCCCACTTTAAAATCTCTAAAAAAATTGTTCATGGCTGCATAACGTTTCTTCCTATCTTGGGCAACTTTTAAATTCTTCTTTATCTTTTCCATCTGATCTTCCATTTCTTTTAAAAATTATGTCCCAACAATTTCTCTCTCTGTCGGATTATCCCAACTCACTGGTGCGTTACATTTTCTTCCATACAATATCTCAAATGGACTCATTTTCAATGAGTTCTGATACCCATTGTTGTAGGAAAATTCATCTAAATGAATATAATCTTCATATTTTGATGGCTAATCCATCACATACATTATGAGCATGTCCTCAATTATCTTGTTAGTACTTTATGTTTTCCCATATGACTTTAGAAGATATGTTGTAATAATATTTAAATTTTTCCCAAAGCCCTTGAACAAACCCTTCCAAAAATTGGAAGTAAACTTTGGATCTTTGCCTGAAACTATTGCTTTAGGCACTCCATGTAGCCTAGCAACTTCTCTCATATAAATTTCTGCAATATTTGCTTCCTTGTGTGTAGTCTTTATTGGAATGAAATGTGTTTCTTTAGTCAACTTATCCACCACCACCATGATGGAATCATGTTGTTTCATTATTCTGGGCAGCTTAGTAATAAAATCAACCATAACTACTTCCCACTTCCATTCCAAAATGGGAAATGGTTGTAGAATTCTCATTGGGTGTCTATGTTTTGTCTTTACCTTTTGGTATTCTAGACATCTGGCTATGTAATTATCCACTTCTTTCTTTTTTCCTAGAAAAAATATTGGCTTCTTACTGCTACAATTGTTTTATGATATCCTGGGTGTCTAACATATGGCACATTATGCATCTCCTTCAACACTGCATTTTTTAGCTCCCCGAAATTCACCACATACACCTTACCCTTGTACATGAGAATTCCATCTTCCTTCAACTCATAATAATTAAATTTCTACTGAAAATTACCTTGTTGTAATGTCTCTTTTATTTTTAAATAAATTTGATCCAAATTTGCTACTCCAAAACTTTCGTCCTTCAGATATGTCTCATACATGCTAATGGATGAAATATTCACTTCATGAGATCTCATGTTGAGTGCATCAACCACTTGATTTTCCTTTCCCTTTATATGCTTAATTTTGAAGTCATATTCACTTAGAAATTCCATCCATCTAGTTTTCCTATCATTTAGTGTTGGTTGTCCAAACAAATTCTTCAGACCATAGTGGTCTGTCCTTAGCTCGAATTTATTACCCATAAGGTAATGCCTCCACATTTTAATGCATGTACAATCATTGCTAACTCCAAGTCATGTGTAGCGTAATTCCTCTCATGCTCTTTTGATTTTCTGGGCTCATAGCATACCACATGATCCTTTTCACTAAGAACTCCATTGAGTCCTTCCTTGCATGCATCGGTGCACACAACATAATCTTTGTTTAGATCTGCAGTATTCAAGATTTTTTCACTTTTCAATATTCCCTTCAACTATTGAAAACGCTCTTCACACTTGGAAGCCCATTCGAACTTGGCTCCCTTATTTTGCAAAGAAGTGATTGGACTTGCAATCTTTGAGAACCCTTTTATGAATCTTCAGTAATAACTGGAAAGACCCATGAATGATCTGACCTCTATCACATTCTTTAGTTTTGGCCTTCCTCTAATGGCCTCTATCTTCTCAGGATCAAATTCTATCCATGTTGCTGACACTATATGCCCCAAGTAGTGAATCGTCTTTTCATAAAATATGCACTTACTTAGTTTAGCATATAATATGTGTTTTCTTAAAACTTGCAACACCATTCTTAAATGTTTCTCATGTTCCTCTTATGATTTAGAATAGATGAGTATATCATCTAAGAACACAATTAAAAAATTGTCTAGGTACTCCCTGAACACTCCATTCATTAGACACATAAAAACTACTGGGGCATTTGATATCCTAAATGGCACTACCATGAATTCATAATGCCCATATCTTTTTTTGAATGTTGTCTTTCTGATGTCTTCTGTTAAGCCCTAATATTGGCGCATTACCCCTTAATTGGGGCATATTAGATTAGTAATGCTATTTTATTTATGTCGGCTTTAGGCCATTAGTTGTAATTTAGATTAGTAATGTTATTTTAATTATGTCGGCTTTAAGACATTATTTGTAATTATACCTCCTAGTCTCCTATATATACCAAGGAGACATTTTCATTTTGAATCATCTTGTACTTGAACATTTAAGTGGGGTAAAAGGAGGTTGCCCCATCGAAGAGGCTTATTATCTGAAATTATCTCTGTTTCAATGCATTGAGTACTTTTCCTGAGGTTTTTCCATGCTATATTGATGTTTGGTTCTTAACATATGGTTTCAGAGCTCAAGGTCTTGGGGTTTCGCTGCTACATCTGAGACACCATGGAATTTTCGCTATAACTTTTTTTCTACAACGTTTCAAAAGGAACCGCTTGGAGGGTATTTAGTAGACAGATCAAGGTACGTTGGGTTCAAAATTCAGCTCCTGAGGCCTTATATTTTCGGAGATGTAGCCTCTACAAGATAGGGTTCTGGAATCATCCTGAAATGAGTCATTGTGGAATTTTCGCTATAAAAGTTTTTCTGTAACGTTTAAGACCCTGTACTCTGGAGGCCATTTATAGAAATTAGTAAGGTACCTGTGGTAAACATTTTAGATTCTGGGTCATCTTAAATTTTTAGATACACCTTGTGTAAGATAGGGTATCTGACTAGTCCTATTGACTAGACTCAAGAAGGTGTTCCAGGTAAAAAACGCATAACTTCTTGCTAGAGTATCCAAATTGAGTGGGACTAGTTGCATTGGATCTTGGACAGTCTGTAGTATTTTGGGTGTGAGTTTCAGAATTTTATATCAATTATTTTGTGCGGGGAATTCTATACAAGGGAGATCTCCTGGAAAGGCAAAAAATCGGCAAGTTGTGAGGAAGTTACCGTAAATTCCACTTGGCACATCCAATTTTGATCAGACCTATGGCATTGCAGAGAAGAAATATCAGAGAACTACCTAAAAAAAAGTTTCATACCCAGAAGGGCCGAAACTTGGGAGATAGAACAGAATAATATTGTCTAGAAGAATCACCTCAAAATCAAGACTCAAAAGTGATATTTGGCCAACATGCCACCCAAAAAGGGACCTTCTACACCAAATAAGCCTCCAGAAAATCCTAATTGGACTCTTGATGAAGGTGAAGAAATGCGTAGGGATATAAATGATTTACAAAAGAAGACAGTAACCAAAGATGAACTACAAGATATGAGGGATTCAATGGAAGCTAAGATGAATTCAATGGAAGCTAAGTTGGATACTAAGATAGATTCAATGGAAGCTAAGATCATGATAGTAATGAAAAATTTTGTAACAGAGAAGACACCCAAAAGTGAAAATGCATCCCATGAAATTCATGATGAGGACACAAGGAAGGTGAATCAAGAATGGCGAAACTCCAACTTTGGTTTGAAGACCAACCACGTTCCTAAGATTGATATGAGGAAGTTTGA